>JAQHUG010000150.1:3842597-3878396 GCA_028555095.1 Dicrostonyx torquatus
GAGATGGTCAGACACATCCCCCCAGTCTCTCTTGGCGGAGATGGTCAGACACATCCCCCCAGTCTCTCTTGGCGGAGATGGTCAGACACAGCCCCCCAGCCTCTCTTGATTGGTTCTTTCTACAGTTCCACTGCTGGGTGCACATGTGTTCTAGGAATACCAAGTACATGCTGCAAGCATTTCTTTGATCCAGGTTTTAAAGTTTTTAATGATTATTTTATTTTAATTTTATAGGCATTGGTATTTTTCTGACATGCATATCTATGTGAGAGTGTCAGATTCCCCTGGAACTAGAGTTACAGACAGTTGTGAGCTGCCATGTGGATAGTGGGAGTTGAACCCACGTCCTCTGGAAGAAAAGCCAGCACTCTTAACTGTTGACCATCTCTCCAGCCCCAGCTGTGAAATTTTTAAGGTGTCTCTTCTGTTTCCTTCCACTGGTCAAGCACACCTCCATTAGTAGCCAAGATAAGAGAAAGGAAGCCACAGTGAGGTGCAATTAACATGAAGTGTGGCTCCCAATAAGCAACTTCACTGCTGGGATTTAAACAATATGTTCCTGCTTAGCTACGGTTATGAAAATATAGCTGAGTACATTCGAATATGTACTAATAATAAATCAAACCAAAGATGCCACTCTTTAGAGATGGCCATAAAAGTTCTCCACAGCACAGTTATTTTCAACCTTCCTAATGCACTTACCATTTAAAACAATTCCTCATGCTGTGGTGACCCCCAACCGTAAAATTATTTCCATTGCTACTTTATAACCACAATTTTGCTACTGTGATGAATCAAAATATACATATCTGATATGCAGGATATCTGATATGTGACCCCTTTGAAAAACTTGTTTGACACCTGCCCCCCAAAGGGGTCACAACCCACAAGTTGAGAACCACTGCCATGGAAGGACCTGACAGCACATAAGAGAAGACCCACAAGACTCTCTAAATTATCGAAGGTAAGTGCTCATCTGAAAGATGAACTTGAACAGAAGGAATGCCATTATCGTGGCTGGGCTGTGAGCCCCAAGCTGGCCCTATTGCAAACCTTGCCTAGTGAGATCCACGGTGTTATGCATTCCAAACTCTGCCCGGAGTTATTGTCGAGCCTCAGGAATGAAACAGATCAAGCTTCAGGCTGAGCAGCATAGGCAGGTTCCCCTATACCTCCAGATACATATTGAGGAGGGAAGTTGATGCTAGGAGCCCATTGGAGGAAGATTACTGTTATTCCAAATGCAAGAGACCATCATGCACACCTATGAGAGACTGGGCCAGGTTCTCAACTTTCCTTCTCTGCCCAGTGGAAAAGAATGTCTATCCTGTCCCCCAATCTGGTACAATTCAAAGGAATATGTGTACTCAGAATGACACAAATGGCACGCAATATTATGCTCCCTCTACCTGGAGGAAGATCAGCTGAGGATGCCTGATGGAGGGAAGGGTATAATGGATGCTGGCCGTCAGAGCAGGTATTATATATGTGGCAGGTCCTCTTCTGTCTGGCTGGTGCCTTAGAATGATCATATTTATAGTCTCAGAATTCAGATGGCTTAAAATATATCAGATACAGAAAGAACAACAGGAAACCTGTGAAAGGCGATGCTAACCCAAGTGAGTACCCTCTTGAATTTGCAGATGAGAATATGGTTCCAGAAACTTCTCCCAAAGAAATCTTCTTTTGACAGCCAGGCATAAAGTAGTCCAGGCATAAAAAACATTTAAGAGAGTCGGAAAATCCTGGCAGCATATATAATACAGTCTGTTCACAGTATAATGGCAGTCGGAGATTGCTCACTGTGGAAGGCACCATGAACGTCACCTACTCTATTACTCTAGAATATAGGAGCCTTACATTCTTAGCTTAACTGATATCTATATGCTGGGGTCCCTTTATGGGAAGGTTTTCTCTGAGTGGAATGTCCCCAGAAGAGACCCTCCTTGTTTATGGAAAGATTTTGTTGAAATAATTCTTGGGTGCCCGCCGTGAAAGGAAAACGGAGTGATGGCAAAAATCAGCATGATTGCAATTGTGTCCGTTAAATTCAAAGATGAAGTGTAAGTATCCTCGGAGACTGCTTTGTGGGATTCTCCAGACTGGAGAAGCACAAACAGACTTGCTCACTGAGACTCTGCTTCACCTACAGCAAGCAGACAGCCTGTGCCTGTGTGCCCACTAGGTGCAGAGCACACTGGAGGTGGCAGTCTACTCCGTGGAGGACAGTCAGGCTGCTCGGCCTTGAAGACGGTCCTAACAGAGGCACTTGTAGTCACCTGCCCACAGATGCATGGCTACAACCCAATGAAATGAAGGGAGCATCATGGGTTCTCCAAGCTCCGTATGTGCTGCCACTCACTTCCCACTTCAGCTTTTGACTAAGAAGAAAAAAGAACACTCACTTTTGGAGCAGATTCCAGAAAGAGTTTCTGGTTCTGATCCTGCCTCTCTTGGTTTCTGTAAAAAGACATTGCAAGTGAATTACCTATTTCTGTTTCAGCTACCTCATCTATGAAGAGAGCAGTTACTTTTTTGTGAGGACAAATACTGAGTCGTAAAGAAAGGTACTTACCACTATATCTGATACGTAAGTTCTAGAAAAGTTATAATGTTATAATTTCCCAGGGCCCTTAGAAGTGCTGTCCAGGAAGCACACACCTCTGCCCTCACTTCTGCTCCTTCCAGACGCCTAAGAGACATTTCCGTCCTTTTCCGCACGGACTATGCAGGCACTTGGATCTCCACTCTCGGCTGAGAGTACCGATTGAAGGACCCCATGCCCTGCCTGTGTGTGAATGCTCCAAGTCGGACTTGACACTCTGCTCACTTTGTGCTGAGATTGCAGTGGTAGAGGAGTTTTAACTCTGAAAATCACAGCGGTTGCCCTGGGCACAAGTCATTTCTCGGAGGTAAAGACGTCCAGTGTCCCCTCCTCGACATGCCTAGTATCCAGGACCAAGAACACGTTGGCCCTCCTGACATCTTTCTAATGCTGAGACTCCTAGCTGACAGGACACATTCATCTGGCTCAAGTTCAGAACTTCCGGGATGAGGACTTGTAGCAAGTGTTCTCAGCTGCACACATTCATTATAAATGAACTCTCAGATTCTGTTCCTGAAAGCAGCTTAGATGAGGGAGACAAATGAGTAAGATGGAGGACTTGGTCTCGGGAGGGTTGGCTTGGAAACGAAAGCATCCGAATGAGGAGCCTGAAGACCCGGAGAATTGCCCACAAGGAACAGAACTCCACCTGCTGCCGCTCCTACTGTACAGGCTCCCGAAGCGGCAAACTCCAGAGTCCCACAGGGCTCCGAGCAGCCCACTTAGGAAAACATAGTGGTGACTGAGGAGTGGAGCTGGGCAACAGTCAGCAGTTAGACCCCGGCCTGGCAGACAGGAGCGCCAGCCTGGCAGGCAGGAGCACAGCACTGAGGTGTCTGTTTAGGACATACCTGTCCTACACAGGAAATTGTGTGTATCAGCAAGCATGTCAGATGCTACCTTCCCCTTTATTATCAGAACCAAGGCTTCTCTGACCAAAGAAGATTGCCAAATAATATAGAGAACATGTGATGAGCTAGCTAATCTTCACAGATTTTATCACGTTAAAATTAAAATTAAGAGTAGCAAGGTCTAGGTCAGCAAAGGCTACATAGTAAGACTTTATCTCAAAAAAAGTAAAATAAAATGGGGTCTCCAAGAGCAATGCCCAGCCTGAAAACTACTGTTTTTGTTTTTGTTTTATTATTTTTTTTATTGAGCTATGCATTTTTCTCTGCTCCCCTCCTTTCCTCTCTCCTCCCCTTCTACCCTCTCCCATGGTCCCCATACTCCCAACTTACTCAGGAAATCTTGTCTTTTTCTACTTCCCATGTAGATTAGATCCATATATGTCTCTCTTAAGGTCTTCATTATTGTCTAGGTTCTCTGGCGTTGTGAATTGTAGACTGGTTTTTCTTTGCTTTATGTCTAAAAGCCACTTATGAGTGAGTACATATGACGTTTGTCTTTCTGAGTATGAGTTACCTCACTCCATATGATGTTTTCTAGACCCATCCATTTGCCTGCAAATCTCAAGATGTCATTATTTTTTTTCTGTTGTGTAGTACTTCATTGTGTAAATGTATCACATTTTCCTTATCTATTCTTTGATCGAAGGAGGTTGTTTCCAGATTCTGGATATGACAAACAAAGTTGCTATGATCATAGTTGAGCACATGTCCTTGTGGCATGATTGAGCATTCTTTAGATATATACCCAAAAGTGGTATTACTGAGTCTTGTGGAAGGTTGTTTCCTAATTTTCTGAGAAATTGCCATACTGATATCCAAAGGGGCTGTGCCAGCTTGCATTCCCACCAGCAATGTAGGAGTGTTCCCTTTACCCTACCACCTCTCCAGCATAAGTTGTCATCAGTGTTTTTGATCCTGGCCATCCTTACAGGTGTAAGATAGAATCTCAGAGTTGTTTTGATTTGCATTCCTCTGATGACTAAGGATGTGGAACATTTCCTTAAGTATCTTTCAACCATATGAGATTTCACCTGTTGAGAGTTCTCTGTTTAGGTCTGTACTCCATTTTTTAAAATTGGATTATTTGTTCTTTTAATGACCAATTTCTTGAGATTTTTTTTGTATATTTTGGAGATCAGATCTCTGTCTGATGTGGGATTGGTGAAGATCTTTTCTCATTCTGTAGGCTGCCATTTTGTCTTGTTGACCATGCCCTTTGCTTTACAGAAGCTTCTCAGTTTCAGGAGGTCCCATTTATTAATTATTTCTCTCAGAGTCTGTGCTACTGGGGTTTTATTTAGGAAGTGGTCTCCTGTGCCAATGCATTCAAGTGTTCTTCCCACTTTTTCTTCTCTGAGGTTCAGTGTGGTTGGCTTTATTTATTTAGGTCTTTGATTCATTTGGACTTGAGTTTTGTGCATGGTAATAGATATGGGTCTATTTTCATTCTTCTGCATATTGATATCCAGTTATGCCAGCACCATTTGTTGAATATGCTTTCTTTTTTCCATTTTATAGTTTTTGATTCTTTGTCAAAAAAAATCAGATGTTTGTAGGTGTGTGGTTTAATATCTAGGTCTTGGATTCGGTTCTCTTGGTCTGTTTTTATGCCAATACCAGGCTGTATGTAGACCAGGCTGATCCCAAACTCATAGAGATCTGCCTGCCTCGATCTTCTGAGTGCTGGGATAAAAGGTGAATGCCACCATGAACCAGATAGGAGACTGCACTTTACCAGCAGCATCTTAGTCCACTTTGAAGGAGGGTGGCAGCAGCTCTTAGGTGAACTCAAACATCACATCAGGTACCACCCACCTAACACAGACCCATAAGTGACTTATTTCCAGTAGTAGAAGGGGAACCACTTTTCAAGTTTACTGGGTGAATGAAAGCTACGGAGGCACATGTGTGTGCTAAAACTGTATCAAGTAAACCAGGCCCAAGAACTTGCCAGATGTGCCAGGCCAAGAAAAAGGCTTAACACCCTTCCTTACCTGGATCCCATAAAGTGATAACTACTTATCACTGTGATGGTGTGGCCTACACCATTGGCCCATCAGATACCTGGAGTGTGCCTGAAGGACCAACAAGCAGAGGACTCCCTAGCCATTCCTGGACCTTTGGCTAGGTTTGGTCCCTGACTTTTATGTGGCCCACTTGACTGCATGCCCCTTCACCTATATGCTACCCTGGACCAGATCTGTTGTTCTGTTTTTGCCCTAGTTCCTGTTTGGACCTGGCTTGGGCTTTCCCTTACAGCTGAACTCTGTAGCATCCATCTTAAACCCTAACTTAGAAGCTCCAGCAGCCTCCTCCCTGCATTGATGTGGGTCATTATATTAATACGGACTGTTTCTCAGCTTCCTTATGCAACCTCTTGAGGTCTGCCAAGACTCTTTAGTTTGTTTTTACTCTGTAAGCCATTTATGTGTGTATGTGCATATAGACATACACACATAAATGTGTGTTTGCAGATAGACATATAGATATATTTACTGTGTGCTGCATAATATATGATGTGAGAGTTGATATTAGTGATTAAGATTGGAATAAAAGAACTTGCATTTATCTTAGCCAGGTACCAATGAGATTAGATGACAAGTTGCTGTCTCTGCGACCTTTGGATCTTGTGAACTGACTCATTAAAGTCTGACATTTGTAGAAATTTAAAAAAAAGATGTGATATTGTATGCCTATAATCCCAGCACTCAACAGGTAGACAATGGTGTATCAGAGACTTGAGGTTAGCCTGGGTTACATAATGAGACCTTGCCATAAAAATAATAAAGTAAAACATTTGTAGAAATTATGAGCACATATTAAATTATAAGAGAATGTTAAGATAAGCAGAAGCCATTATACAAATTAAATTTTTTTCAATAAAATGACAAATCATTTCTTGCATAACTTACTCTTGCCAACACTTCAGGTTGTACCCTTGGCTTATACCGTGTTGTACATGTGTGTACCTCTTGGCTGTGCTGTCACGTATGTTATGGCATGTGCAGAGCTCTACTACACACATGGACGTTGCATTTTAGAGTCATTGTGAAATGCTATAGAATTTGCAGACTGCAATGGTTTGAATGAGAACGTCCCTCACAGGCTCATCTATTTGACCATTCGGTCCCCAGTTGGTGGCTTGCTGGAGGAAGTAAGTCACTGGGGAGTGGGGGCAGGGTAGAGGGATTATAGCCTTCCTGTTTCTTTCTTTCTCTCTCTCTCTCTCTCTCTCTCTCTCTCTCTCTCTCTCTCTCTCTCTCTCTCTCTCTCTCTCTCCTTCTTGTGGGTAGATAAAATAGTGTCAGTTGACTTTGTGGTTGTTAGCCCAGCCTCACACTTCTTCTGTCAGACCCTCCCTGCTGTGATGGGCTGCACCCCCTGTGAAATTATAAGTCAAAACAAACTCTCTTAGACTGTTTTGTGTTCCATTTTGTCTCAACAGAAAAGAAATCAACACACACACACACACCCCATGATACATCAGCTGGAACCGCTTGAGGCCTCTGTGCTAGAGGGCTGCTTGGGCCATGGGGCTGTTCTGAAGCTCATACATGTCTCCAGCACTGGTACCATCGAAATTATTCTCATGATTAAGAGGAGGCTTGGACTTAAGACCAAGGAGCTTTGTATTAGCTAGAATTATTACAGCACACAGAATAAGAGAGTTGGGGGACTCTTTCCCTGAACCTCCATGTTTTCTGGTCTGTGGCTCAGAGGAGAAGCAGCAGAGGTCTGGGTAACACAGAGTGAAAGGTACTAGAACCTCGGACCCAGCTGCTGCACAGATGTGAGAAAGTAGTGCCATCCATTTAAGCTCTTCTGGTCTGCAGAATGGAGCTGAGATCTGAACACCTCACGGACATAGCCTTACACACATACATATAAGAATGCAAAACTCAAGCTACTCCTACCAAATATCTAGTAGACACAAAGGACAGAGTCCTGCCTTGAACAAAAGTCTGTAGACCTCAGAGCCCATTTTTACCAATGCAGCCTGCTAGGTGAGAAGGGGCTCAATCTCAGGGGCAGCAGAGGGGGCGAGAATGGACTTGTTTGCTGTGGTGTAACTGGGTTCCTAGGTTCTGCTACTATGAAAGAAGCTGCACCTTCAACTGAATTTTCTGCAAAGCTGATTGACTGATTAGGACTTCATAGATGTGGGTGGGTTGAAATGGCGTAGATTATCCTGGACTGTTCTTGGCCCTTAAATAGCCATGTCATGCCCCCTCTCTCTTGTACCTAATATTCTGTAATTAACAGATTAAATTCTTAGGAGTATGAGTTTCCACCAGCCTAAAAGCCCTGATCACCCTCAGATAACTCCTGAGGCCGATAGTGCAGGTTTCTCTGCATTTTCTGTACCACCTACTTAATGTTTCCTTGAACATATTTTATAAGTGACTTGATTTACGCCTTTCTTTGGTCTGTTACCATAAACACGTCATGAAATTTGCTTCCATATTGGAATATAATATTTGGAATTCCTAAATCTATGTTCCCAGGCCATTACCAGTCATATTTGGCTCCAGAATAAACTGTCTGTTATCATTTCAGGGAGTTTGTGTTTTTGTGCTGACAATACTGTGTTTCCCCCAAGGATTCATTTTCTGGACGCTCAGTCCACAGTGAAATGGCAGTAACAGGTAATGAGACTACTAAGAGATACTGTATCATGGAAGATGGCAGAAATGACCCACCCACACACACACACACACACACTTGTGAAACGAGTAATATTTGTCTCATGGCATGGGCTAGGGCTTCCAGAAGTGGATCTAATGTTACAAACACTGCTTGCCATCAAAGAGCAAGCCTGGTCCTTCCCTAGATTGTTTCTTCTCTGGTCATGTGACCTTTCCTTCTTGCTCCTGTCACATGTGCCCACTATGCAAGGTCATTCTTCCGTGCTGTAGCACAGCATGGGGCCTTTGTCAGGTCAGAAAGCTGATCTTCCCTCTAGAAATCTGAACTACTGAAAGATTTCTTTCTTTGCAATCCACACAGGCTCCAGTATTTTGTTACACTGATACAAACCAAAGCACTCTGGCAGGAATCTGAGCAATCAGTACCGACTAGCTGCATGTGTGGTATAGACAGGCCAGGGACAGAATGACAATCTGGCTGCTGTCAGAGAGGCCCCATAGATGGTCAGCATTCAGAGTGCATGCATGTATGGGCACATGTGTGCGCTGTACCTCAAGAAGGAGGAGTGGGAGGGGGCTTCTTCCTCTCTTTTCAACCACAGACTAATGACTAAAGTAATTTGTCACCAAGTAGTCTCCTCTCTTATACTTTAGAAGGCAGAGGGCTACCACACTAGATTGCTCAGGGCCTCGGTACCATAATAAATGACCCAGTAGAGATCTTCCTAAGAAAAAATGCTATAGCATGTTCTCCCTAGATGACAATGACATTCTATCTTCACACACTGGTGTGGAGTTTCAGAAATATTATGGGAGATGAGAAAAGGATTTTTCAACAGCTAGCAACTTCCCAAATATATATATATATATATATATATATATATATATACCATACCTGTTCTTTTTAGTGAACATTTTAAATATATTCTCATATTGTTGCCAGAGTATATTTCTAAATCACAGGCAGACTGTTTCCATTCTCTCATGTACAACGTTCCTGGACTTCTAGCCCAGCCTCATGCCTGGCTGACAGCCCTGCTTGCAACCTGTCCCATTTTCTCACTTTCAAAATGTGAGGAAAAATGAAAATTCTCATTACTATGGCAAACCACAGTGACAGACAATCTAATGTCAGCCTCAGAGAGAAACTGGCACTAATTATGAAGCAGATGGTGCTGCATTAAGAAGCACCAAACCCAAGAGCCCTCTATGCCACACCTAAATTCAATCTGCAAAATACAGACAGCCAGACAAAGGAAGACAGAGATTGGAATCTGCTGAAATCTGACCCAGCAGACAGAAGAACTAAGCCTCAGACACTGACTGCCAGGATAGGATACAGCAGAATATAGACGCTCCACTTTCAAGAAAAGGATACAAGTCCCATGGGGAAAACAGTCAGGATACAGCTTCAGACACTGGGCACAGTGATGTGCTCATTCCTACAAATGCACATCTAAATGTGTACAGTGAGAGTTCTTTTAAGTGCTGTGTTAGGAGATGTATGTGGTACATGTGTATATGCTGTGTGTGTGTGTGTGTGTGTGTGTGTCAAGCAATTCACAGTTCTAAAGAATCAAGCAATTGAGAGGGAGAAAGACTTCCTTTGGATAAAGACACATGAAACTTGGGATGCCCTGCCATTGCCTACTCTGAAATGCTTCCAAATGCATCTTGGTAAACAGTGAGGACAGCATGAAGGAGAGGAATTCATTGCTATATCAGCTTCTGATCATCAAATCTGAAAGGAAATCCAATTTTTTTATCTGAGAAAAACAATGAAGACAACATAGGCATAAGAATTTTAGAAACAAATTTCATATCAAGATACCAAGAAAATGGAGATCAAATCTGAAAGGCTCAAAAGAAAATGAAATCTCTGAAGTAATACACACACACGCACACACACACACGTTACTGCAGAGATGTCTTTTTATACATATATATATATACATATATATATTCATGCTAGGGAACGATTTCTCAAGGGGATATTTTCATATGATCTAAATATGTAAGATGGCATAGACAGGAACGTGTTGCGAATAAAAGGAAAAGAGAAGAGAATTCTCTATTAGCTGACAGGGACCTGAAAGAGAGAGCTGAACTTTGGGTGCTGTATTAGGGGAGATGGTCACCATGTATAGTCTGAGAAGGGCCCTGAAATAAAGAACTCTCACTGTCCAGAACAAAGGGATTTCTGACTCTGAAGTTTCTAGAGGGAGTGGGCAAGCTTCATTTCCTGTAGCCTAGCCTATATGACTCCTGGCACAGAGCCAGGCACTTTAAAGGCTCATAGGTTACAAGGAGTAGAGGCTTGGGTTGCTTTTCCCAGGATATATCTGTCAGTTCTCTGATTGATTTAACAGTGCATGTTAATTTTGATGAGAAATGGAAAGGTAGCAGAGGATTGGTGCTAGAGCAGAGTGATGTCATGAGAAAGAAGAACAATAAGGTGCCTGAGTGGTGTGGAGACAGCAAGGCTGATGGACGGAAGGGCAGAAACCACAGAAGGAATGGTGACCTAGAGGTGATATTCATGATACAGAATATCCAATCAATTACTGGGAACACTAAGTCTGAGAGTCTTCCCAGAAGGCCATAGAAAGGGTTAATAAAATGGTAAAGGATGCTGGAAGTCATGGGAGAAGACACAGGACTGGAAAAGTGTTCTGGGTGACAAGAGACACAGAAGTAGGTTAGAACAGAACCACCTCCCTCTGAGTGTCACAGTGGCAGCGAAGAAGGCTGGAGGGCTTACCATCTTAACTATCTAAGGTTCGCCATCTTAAACACATGATGGAAAAGAGGTTACCTGACAGTCACACCATCAGATCTGGCTGAAGCACTTTATAATTCACCCCCAAAATACTTTATTTCAATTCTAATGTGCTAAGCATTGAAATTGTGAAGGATAGAAGAAACATTTCCAAAGTGTTAGCTCTGGCCCTGCATGTGTGCTCATGTGTGTGGGTGTGGGGGGTGGGTTTATGTAGGTGCATGTATATGTATTTTTATATAGATGCCAGAGATCAACCACAGTGTCTTCCATGATTGCTCTCCTTCTCATTTGTTTGAGGCAGGGTCTCTCACTGAACCTGAAGTTTATTGACTCAGGTAGACTGCCTGACCAATGAATTCTAGTGACAAATCTGTCTCTGCCTCCCAGCACTGGGACTGCAGATAAGCTCTGACACACCAGACTTTTGTGCGGATGCTGGTCATCCAAAACCACACTTTTTTTTTTTTTTGGTTTTTCGAGACAGGGTTTCTCTGTGGCTTTGGAGCCTGCGCTGGAAGTAGCTCTTGTAGACCAGGCTGGTCTCGGACACGTAGAGATCCTCCTGCCTCTGCCTCCCGAGAGCTGAGATTAAAGGTGTGTGCCACCACTGCCCGGCCCAAAACCACACTTCTATGGCAGGTGTTTTACCTACTGAGCCATCTCCTCAAGCCTATTCCAATATTTAGGAAGGTCAAAATCATTATTTACCTCCATGCCATTTTAATGTTCTGCAAAACCAAAGATGAAAACATTATGGAAAGACCCCACAGTTTAAAGGGTATAGTTTGCAGCCCAGAGATTTTTATATGAATACCGTGCTACGTGTCAATGACACATGCAGATACCAGTGTTTTGAACCGTGGCATTTAATGTTGAATGGCTTAAAAACTCTTAAGGGTATTTCACAATCAACAGAATGGGAGCAGAGTGGAAGGACTAAGATCACAGAGATCACAGTATAGAAATCTTGAAACTACTGAGATGCAGGTAAGCACAAATAATTGATCCACGTGATTAAATAGTGAACATAAATGGAGAGTAGTACAGCAGAGAAAAAGAACACACATAGATGTGTGTATGCTTGGCTCAACAATTCTTGACTCAACAACTTCCCAAAGATGTAGTTAATGATGGATATAATGTCTTCCAAACAAGGATGCAATTTACAATGTGATTTACATTACAATGTAAAAACAATTGAAATAAGGACAATAGTGAAGTTATATTTAGAAAAGAAAACCTTGATCTACAAGGAAATAATATAGAACAGTACAGATAAAATTCAGGTACAGACAGCATAACAAGATGCGAGACTGTCAAATAACAAAGTGAAAACAATGTTTGACAGTATAATTCTACTTTTGGAAGGCATGCATACGTGCATGCAAACAGAAAATGGAGTCAGAAAACCTCTATAGCTGATGTCAGAAGCTATTATGACTTCGTGAAAAGATTTGTCATGCTTGATATTCCTGTTTTATGCTGGTTTGCTTTGGACCAACTTGGATTTCCTAGTTTTAATACAAAGTGCATGTAAGAGAATTAAACAAAGATAGGGTGTATTTACATATTCAAAGGTGGAGACAGAAATGCGGTGGCCACTGTGAGGGACAAGGTAATTGATGCGAATCCAGTGCATGGCAGTAAGCTGAACAATGGCAGCTAACCCTAGCAGACACAGGAGAGGGAGGATACAACAGCTCTGAGGGGAAACGGCTGGATGGTGAGTGGAGAGTGAGTCAGGCTGCAGATAATTACTTTGCAGTCTGCCAGCATCGATGCAGATGGAGATGTTTCAGCCATTAGATCCATCTGCAAGGACTTGGCAAGTCTTAAACCGCGCCTCCCACCACCTTTAAAGGATAAACAGGAGTCTATAGAACAGACAGACAAGAAAGCCAATTCTGCCAGCGAACTAACTGCAGCCATCCCCAGCCAAACTTCCAACACAGTCACCAAGTTTGAATTGACGTTTTCAAGGGGAAACAGTAGCACTGTTCCCTCCAGAACTCTTGGGCACATGAAGTCAGAGCCCATTCTCCTGCCCAGGCTCTAGAAGTCCCCAGACACCTCCGCCCAAGACCAGAGTGTGTCACAAAAAGGAACTCCACTGTCAAGCCTCTGCTTCCTCCCGAGTGGGGAGCTCCTGGGAATAACAGAGCAGCGAAGCACAGCACAGTTACTGTTTTTAGGAAATTTTCATTTGACCCCAATGACTCACAATGATAAACTGATGTTCCATTGCCCAATAATAATCAGCGTGACCTTGGAGATCAAGAAATCCTCTCCCTCAGGATTTGCTCGTGAGGTGCACCCAGCCGACTGGAGCACCTGTGCGGACACAGTCATCATGCCGACAGGTTCTGCTGACAACTCTGAGTGCCTGAGGATTTGAATAAAGCAGCGTTTCTTATGCAGGACGGAGGGAGTGCACACATCCCAACAGAGAATAAAGGAGGTCTATGACCTCCAAATACTTGAAATAGACCCTAGCCATTGGTATTCTTGTTCCCATCTCCATTGAAATTCTTTGTTAGACAATTTTTCACGTGATCTAATTAGCATTTTACCAGTTATGATTTATAACAACACTAGTGGCAATAATTAAAATAATGAAGATACTTGCTACCCTTTATAGCCACCCGACAAGGAAGATACCTTCATTTCCACAGGTATCAGAGAGAGAATATATCCACATGGTTGATCTGAAACACATCCACCTCTCATGTGACTTAGTCTTTTGTTGTCGCCTTCAGTTAGGTACCCAATAGTGCCCACCAGGATCCAAGGAAGAATTCCAAATCCTCCATACAGATCATCTTGGTTTACATCACCAAACAAAACAAAGACAGGAACAAGGGAAGGATCGTATAGGGGGAGGGAGGATGATATCAGGGAGAAGGAGATAACAAAGGGTGGGGGAGTGGGACGGAAGAGGGGAGGGAAGTAATAGGGGACAAATTGCATTATCTACATGTATGAAGTTGCCAAACAGCAAATTCAATCGATGAAAACTTCACATTGACCTTTCCCTTCAGTGTCACACAAGCCGAAATTGTTTGTGGGTTTCTCCAAACATGTAATTAAATATTGACTTTCTTGGTTTATCGCTGCTTCTGGGTAGATCTTGAAATCCATGTCAGCTCACAGAAAGGGTAACGCCTGGACTATTCGACCATGTTACCACAGAAAGTGGTGCCAAAAATACACCTGAAAACGCCGGAAGAATAACTCATGTCAGGTAACCTGCAGCCTAGAGTTGACAGCCTTTGTTCAAAGCTAGACATAAGTCCCCAGTTCTACCCATAAGCCCCCAAAACTCTGACATGCACTGTCTCCTTCCGGGAACCAGAAAGTCTCTTTTAATACAGTGTGAGACCCATAAGAACAATATATGTTTAGAAAGGGGTAGGACAGAGGCAGCCTGGCTCCAGAGGTCTGGAGGAAGCTCACTCTCAATTCTCTCTCTGTCAAAGTCACCGTTGCTTCGGTAGTTTTGAAAGACTATTCAAAAAACCTCTGAAGTAGGAAGAACATTCTGTAGTGATTACATAATAGCTAGCAGCATAGACTAAGGTCTTGGGTGAAATCCCATCTCTACATCTAAACAGCTGGTTATTACAATGACTCAGTTATTTCATAAGCCTCAACTTCCTCACTTTTTAAATAAGGAAGCTATAGTATACAGTGACTAAATGATGTTTATGCATGCAAAATATTTAGCATTAATGGCCAGGTTATAATATGTCAGCAATAACGAGTGCTACTGCTACTATGTTATATGACGGGAACAAACAGCTAGTACCACGATGTGCAAAAAGTCTCCTCACTGTAGTGGACACAAGGGACCACATCCAAGTCCCTGAACACCTGTCAACTGTGGGGACAGGTGAGGGGTCACCTGAATAAAAGTAGTAGCAAGTACTAACGAGGTACTCGAATGGATGGATGGTACACTTGGATTTCCACTTGAGAAAGGGAACAGAAGCGGCAAGTTTCTCTAAAGCCTCCTCAGTACACTGAGCTCTTGGCACAGTACACTGCTTCTGGCTGCCACAGCATTTTCCAAGAAGAGAAAAGCCCCGAGTGAAGCTTAAGACACTGGAGCTGAAAATAGACATGACAGTACACCTCATTATACCCATAGCGTGTACGCAGAGTTCCCTGGTCCTGTGACTTGCAACAGTGTCCCTGGGAGTGGTCATTCTGAAAACCATATAGTGAGCTTGGTTTATCTCCACTGAGGGGCCTGAATAATGGGAGAATGGTTCACTTTATAGACAGTGAGATGGGATTAATGCCCTCATTAACAAACTCCAGGACCTGCTCCTAACCATAGTCTTCACACAACTGCCCGTGGAGCCCAAAGCTCAGCAAGGACACCGGAATGGGATGGAGGCCAGTAGAGACTGCCTCTGCCACAGGTTACCGCCAGCTTTTCAGTAAGGGAAGTCAGGCCTGGAGAAAATACTTGCTAAAGACACGTCAATCAAAGCCTATATTCCAAGATATACACAGAATCTCAAAATTTCAACACTAGAAAGGGGAACAATAAAGAAGGGAAGAACCTAATTTGAAATGGACAGAAAGACCAAGATGCCTCCCCAGTGACAACATGCAGATACTCCATACCACTTACAGGGAAGCACAAGCCAAGAATGTGAGAAACCCTGCATACCTAGCAGAATGTCCCAAATCCAGAACAGCTGGGAATCCCAAAGCCTAGAGAAGATGGGAAGAAATGGATTTTCTTACTAGTTTCTGGTAGCAGCACAAACAGGGCACTCACTTTGGAAGGCAATCTCGCAGTTTGTTATAAGGTATGCTCTTACCATGTGACTGGTCCAGCTATCACATGCTTTGGAATTTATCAAAAAGAAATAGAAATGTGTCTCTACATAAAATCCTGCACACAGATATTTAAGAAATTTTACTAATAGTTGCCCAAGTTTGGAAACAATAAAGATACCCTTCCATAAGTGAATGAAGAAATAAATTTATTGTAATATAAAGAATAAAGTATTGTTCAGCACTGAAAATGTCGTGAAACCACATGGAGGAAGCTTAAATGCTTACTGTGAAGTGAAAGAAGCCAATGAAAAATCTAGAAATGGTATGATTCCAATCTAAGACATTCTAGAGAAGGAAACTATTTCAGTTAGTGATCTATTGCTGCGATGAGACACCATCACCAAGGCAACTCTTAGAAAGGAACTTATAAAGGAAAGCATTTAATTGGAGCTTGCTTACAGGTTCAGAGATTAAGTCCATTGGCATGGTGGGGAGCATGGCAGAATCAGGCAGACACAGTGCTGGAGAAGTAGCTGAGAGTTCTACACCTGGGTCTATAGGCAGCAGAAAGAGAAAGACTCTGAGCTTGGCTTGAGCCTTTGAAAATCTAGAAGTTTTTATTGATGCACTTCCTCCAACAAGGCCACATCTCCAAATCTTTTAAAATAATGCCACTCTCTGGTGACCAAACATTCAAAGTAATGAGCTTATGGGGACCATTCTCATTCAAACCATCACAGCAACTATATGAAGACAATGGGAAGGTCTGGTGGTCACCAGAGTGGTACTGGCCTGGCTGTTTATATGACAACTTAGCCCAAACTAGAGTCATCTCAGAGGGGAGAAGCTCAATTTGAAAACGCCTCCAGGAGACTAGGTTGTAGGTGAGACTGCAGGGAATTCTTTTAGTGATTGGTGGGGGAAGACCTAGCCGCTAATTATGGGTGTTGTCTCCCTTGAGCTGGTGGCCCTGGACGCTATAAGAAAGCAGACTGAGCAAGCAATGAGGAGCAAACCAATAAGCAGCACCCGTCCACAGTCTCTGCATCAGCTCCTGCCTCCAGATTCTTGTTCTGCTTGAGTTTGTGCCTTGCCCCTTTTCTGTGATGAACTGTGATCAGAAACTATAAGCAGAATAAACCCTCTCTTCCCAAGCTGCTTTCATCATGGTGTTTCCTCCCAGCAATAGTCACCCTGCCTAAGACAGGTACTAAAAGCAAGGAAAGATAAATGATCAGAATTGAGGTCATGCAGTTATTCTATATGATACAGCAGAAGAGCATGTAAAGCCATGTGTGGGAGGGTCCACCTGTATTTCTGTGCTTTGATTGGTTAAATAAAGAGCTGCCTGGCTTATAGACAGTTCAGCCCTTAGGTGGGCGGAGTAGACAGAACAGAAGTTCTGGGAGGAGAAGAAAGGAAGTGGGCCAGATGCCACGAGCCACCGTCGCAGATGGATGCAGGTTAGACCTTTCCGGTACGTCACCACGTGGTGACTTACAGACTTTTATAATGGGTTGATTTATGAGGTGAGGGATAGCCGGGAAAAGGCTAGTGATAATAAGCCAGGCAGAGTTTAAATGAATACCGTCCTCACGTGGTTATTTCAGGTGCAGGCAGCCACTGAGCAGGCCAGTGGCTGGTGGCTGGGGAACACAACGCACACCTCTCCCCTAATTACAACAGCCATGAAAGCCCGTAGATTTGAAATACTGAGATCAAGCCTTGAATACCCTGCACACTCTGAGTACTAGCAACATGCCAATCTCAGCAGTGTGATGACAGTGCCTGGAGTTTTCTCCAGTCACAGTTCACTTGGCAGAGATATGGTGCTGATGCTGAAGCTCCTACCTGTGTAGGGTAGAGTGTCTACAAGTCTTTTTTGTTCTTCTTGCTCAGTTTTGCTTTAATGCTAAAGACACTATCAGAGACAAGCTCTTTAAAAAACCCAACAAATCCTGGAAGGATGTAATAGATAGAGTTACAAACACATGTACAGAATTTGACAATCTTCTCATAAACTGCCAAATGACAAGAATCATGTTTAGCATTTGTCTTGCTCATCATTTTCATTAATATTTATTTTATTTTACTAAATAATCCATGGAGAGAAGAAGGTGGTTATTGGATCCCTTGGAGCTGGAGCTAGAGGTACTGGTGAGCCACACAATGTGGGTGCTGGGATCTGAACTCTGGTCCTCTGATGGAGCAGTAAGTACTCTTAGCCACAGAGCCATCTTTACCACCCCAATTTTACTCACTTTCTAAAAGAAAAAGATTTTTCAGTATTAACAAATTCAAAATCACAAAAGCAGATGGAGATGGAATGTGTTTTCTGAACCATTCTCCCTTGATGATTTTGCATGCATAAATCTGGTTCCATATCAAACCCAGGAAAATTACTCATTACAATGTGTTTGTATTGTTCTGTATTATTCTGCCACACATATATCCATGTAGTCTTCCCCAAATACAGTGTACACATTTTGTCAGCCTGTGTTGGGAAGTTAGTAACACTCTGGTGTGGCTCAGGGGACAGTGATGAATGGACAGCGCACATAAGTCACTGGTGTGTAATTCTGACACGAGTGAGTGTGAACTCGGTCTCAAACATGACTTACCCCCAAACATCTCATTTCTATCTCTGAAGTTTGAAAGAACTAAAGATAACGAAAAATTGATCACTCTCTGGAAAGATAGAAAACAACAGATCAATAAACACACAGAGAAAGTGTGTGGTAGAAAAAGAAGCAGAGTTAGCCAGTGCCATTCAGTGTGAAAGCACTAGGGAAGATGTCAGTGGGGGACGAGTGCCAGGAAAATCACCAGTGGTCTGACCGTGTCAGAAGAAAATGCAAGATTGCTTGGAAAAGCCACATGGCCTAATAAGTGAGCTGATTAAAGAAGCCTATTAGTAAACAAACAAATACAAAAAGCAATTAGCTTTTGTACATAATAGCGATAACCAATTAGAAAATATAATAAAATGGATGACTTCTCTGCAGCAGTTAAAGTACGAAATGCAGGTGAATAAATTCTGAAATAATTGTGGCAGCATACGAAGAAGACTGCAGAAGTTTATTGAGTGACTTTTTAAAAATTTAATATTGAGCTGGGCGGTGGTGGCGCACGCCTTTAATCCCAGCACTCGGGAGGCAGAGGCAGGCGGATCTTTGTGAGTTCGAGACCAGCCTGGTCTACAAGAGCTAGTTCCAGGACAGGCTCCAAAGCCACAGAGAAACCCTGTCTCGAAAAACCAAAAAAAAAAAAAAATTTAATATTGAAAATTCAACGCTTCTGGAAAGGTAGCAGAATGAAAGGCCAGAAGCAAATCAAATATACATAGGAGTTTACAGTATGAGAAAGCGCATGTGAAATGAATAGGGTCAGAAAGGCATTGCGAATAAATAGTAGCAAACCTGTGTGTCCTGGCTGATTGACACTCCTGCTTTTGGGGGCACACTTAACTCTGTGTTGTCTGAGGACTCTACTTCCTCCTCTCCCTTTGTCTGGAGCAGACCTTCCCAAGGGTGTTCCTTCTTCCTCCAGATGCAATCAGCCACTTGGGCTCCTTAGAGTCTGTTATCTACAGCTACCAGATGTTGGACATGGTTCCAGACATGCAAAGCCGGCAGACACTACAAATGGTTAAAAATCTGTTTATTTTGGGTATGCCTAAAACAATTGTGTACATATAAACCAGAGTCTAACACAGCTGGCTTCCGAGTCAGCGGGGTGTGCCCACTAGCAAGGCAACCAAGGTGGCTCTGCAGGAAAGCCAGGCTCCCTCTGCTCCGCCACACCCGTCTTCTGCTCTCCAGTTTCTCCATGCTACACTATGGCATAGCACCTGTCACCCTGTAACATTACAATCTACATTTGTTTGATTTTGTGTTGCTCATCAGCTTACCTCATCAGACTGCAGATCAATGGAAACAGGAACTAGATCATCTTTAGTTTACCTCCCTCAGAACCCAACGGATGACTGCTGGAACACATTGCAGTCCTAATAAACATCTATTGAAGGAAGAAACGAGGAAAAGAGGGAGATGGGAAATACACAAAAGCAGAACACACGTTACAGCACTGCCACAGTATTATTTCTGAAAAAAAAATTAAAAGTGGAGAAGAATTTTCTTAAGTATAATACCAAAGTATAAATCACTAAGACTCACATTTGGGCTCAAACATATAAAACTCATAAAATTTGAGCTATAAAGATAAAATATTTAAGTAAAATTATAAGTTAATTTAAATATTTACAATATAAGCAGTATCTACATAGCTGAAAGATGATGTGTTCTCCAAAATAAGGGCTTCTGGTGTACCAATCAATAAAGATAAATATTCAATAGAAAAATCAGCACAAATACATAAAGAGTTAAGATGCAAAGGAAGATGTAATTCACCTGCAAGCAAATCTTCAGTGTTCACTCTTACTACAGATAGGCTAAATGCAAATAGGATATCAATGAATCATCTTATTTCCCAATAAGAAAAGGAAGCAGGTTTCAGGAAATTGGTAGTTTAATACATCTGTCCATTCTTATTAACTACTATGTGAAATGATGTAAAATGTTTTAAAACACTTATCCTTAGACCATAATTTTCTTACTCAGAGTAGTTTTCAATCATTGCCTAATATGCATTATTTATGCAATAAAACCAAAACTGCATGTAAAAGGATGATGTCCAGCCACAGGCAGATGCCTGGAAGACTAGCACTTGCAAGGCAGGAGGACTGCTATTTTGAGGTTATTTCTGGTCCCAGAAGAAAAGTATGAATACAAGATTTTGACTTCCAGGATGAGTCAATCCTGGACAACAACACCTGAGCACCAATAACAGGCAGACATGTTGCACCTTCCAATACCACAGAGATGGACATGACGCTCCCCTCCCTGATTTGAATCAGGGTTGGGCACGGGGTTAGGGTCAGCAGCGCAGATGTGACCTTAAAGGACAACAGCAGTTTTCACATAGCCAAAGAAGAAAGCAACCATAGGCCAAGGAACGGGACTGGAATGTACACAGAGAGTAGTGCAGTGTGGCACACAGCAATGTGGTACCCTAAGAAAATAAGGGACACTGGACTCTCTCAGTGTCCAGAAACCATACCTGATCCTCAGATTCCATCCTGGAGCAGAGTCCAGGCTGAGTTTCACCTTACTGGGCATGTGCTTAGGACAGAGCTGTGCCTGAGCCTTACAGAGCAAAGAGCCCATAGGAAAGCTCCCTTCAAGGCAGGTGTGCTCTCCCTGGAAGAGTTCCCAGCCTTCTTTCCCAGGCAGCAGTGGATTTATGAAGACACAGAGGAAGAGCTGGGTTTAGCTCAGTGGTAGGGCACTGCTGAGGGTGTGCAAAGCCTAGGGTTGAATGTCAAATCCCATTACCAGAGAGGGAGGGAAGGAGGGAGGAAGGGAGAGAGAGAGAGATCATTGGAGGACAGTACAGTACCAGAAACAGTTTAAGAAAGTTTACCCGATATGTCAGGGTGTGCTACCTGTAGGCAACTAGATGGAGAAAACCCATCATTAATCCATTATCCAGGCATCACAGAAAACCCCTCAGTGTGGCTTTCGGACTATGTTGTTTGTCATATTGGAGATACATGTCACGATGTCAGTTTTGGCTTAACCAAGGCTAGTTTGGTCTGATTCATGCCAGCAGGTTGTTGTTGAGAGAACACATCAAAAACCAGCAAGTGAACCTCGCTGACTGACCACACAGCAGTAGTGTGTATCAGCAGACTTGACTCTGGGGTTCATGGGCCATGAGTGGTGGCTATAACAGGAAACTAAAAGATAGTTTGGGGACATAAAACACAACTTTCAGATAAAGAAGGTGAAAGAGTAATTCCTCTAAATATAAATGTAGAAATTAGCTTGATTTGGAAAATAACCAGGCTAACTAAAAGATAAAACAATTATATTTTTATTTATTATAAGGGGAAACTCACGAGAACAGGAACGAGAAGTCCAAGGTCAGCTGTGCCTCTAAGGAACCACACAGAGAGTGCACCTGAATTGTGCACCATTTTTTCTCCAGGTCCCAGCAAACCACACCCTAACTTGGTCCCACCTCTTAAAGATAATTGGTTAACCAAGCCTCCCCATCATATCAATGCTACCAAGTATAGCATTTGGAAAGAAGACGATGTAGGAGATGATTCGGTGCCACTCCACAATTCCTTCCTCAGATCAGGGTTGAGAAACGGAGAATATGGCACTTAGAGAGCAGTGGTGACAGGTGGCTTCGCACAAACCCACCCAGAGCCGAAACCTCATCAAAATTCGGGAACAGCATATAGAGCAAAACAAAAGCAGGGAATTCTAAGGAATCATTTTCTTTGCAGGATTTAGACAAAAGGGCTTGTGAGGAGCTCATACTCACACCTCCACACAAATGTGGACTCCATAGGAACAGCGCCATTCATCACTTTGATCAGTGTTGCTATAGAGATGCAACTCTATAATGCATAGAGATTAGTTCCGTGACAAAATACGCTATAATTTCTATTTAATTTGTGCCATTAGTTTTGCTTTTATAGACTCATCATGAAGCTACAAAATGTTCATGTATAATTTACTGTACTGTATAGAAAGACATTAAATGACCTTGAGGAAAATGGACTTTTGCACTGTCATGCTGAAGACTGTGTGATTTCTGCTGTAAGAAAACTCAGAGTGGGGGAGGAACAGGGCTGGTGCTGAGATGAGGGTGGGGCAGACCGTGGAGCTGTCATTCAAGAAATTCTGAGAATCACCAAAGAGTCACAACCACGGGAGTTGTAGAATCAGACAAGGTGTCCGTGAATATTCCCCGGATGTGGTACAAACAATCAACTGGGAGGGAGCCAGAGTGGAGGAGGTGGTTGGTTAATTGGGAGGTAGGAATAACAGTCATGAGAGGATGGGGATAATCTACAACTAACCCTGCATCTACCAATGGCCCTCAACCCTGGCTCAACATCACACTCAAATAGATTTTTAAATTATAGACACCTGAACATGGTTTTCTGGCCCATCACATCGGAATATCTGGGGCCTACACGTGGCATTGTGGTTTGACAGAGCCCTGAAAGGTAAGGATGCTTCTCTCACTAAACAACCACAGTAAGTGTGGACACCTTAATAAAGCATCCACTGGTGATGACGGACATGGGGGAGAGGAGGAGCCATGGGACTAAATCAGCGGTGAGCAGCCGCAGGGTTTTCTCATTAGATCATGCTCCACATTGTGCCCACAGAGCTCTCCTTTCCTCACGTGCTGGCGGACCTGAGCTGGGAGTCCACGACCTCATTACTACCCAGCCTACAAGAGATACCTGTATGAATTCTTTTAATTAAATTAAAATTTTTAATTCCATTAATCTGTAAAAAATTCTTCTACCACTTTTGGAAAAAAATGTATCTTTTTAGGTTGCAAGTCGAAAGAGGGCCTTGGCTGAATGCCCCTCCAAAGTGCATAATAGGGACACTTCTCAGATCTGACATTAAATGATTTCTTTAATGCCAGGGTAGAGAAGGTCTCCTCTGAGGAGTTTTTCTCAGAAAAGGGTCTAAGGGGTGTGTAGCTTATTTATTTATTTTACTAATTTCTTAAAAACCGCATTCATCTACATGTGTAATCTCTGTCATCTGCAGCCAACCTTCTCCGTTCCTGTGCTACTTCCATGCCCTTGAGTGGCCACATTTGTTTTTCTCTGGCATTTTTGTCCTTCAGGGCCTCTCCACAAAGGACTCCACCAGAACTAGGCTTACCTGACCCACAGAGCTCAGTAACCAATAGCTGTGGTTATTGCATGGTTGGCTCCGGTCACCTCAACAGGGGACATTAGTCACTAGAATCGGAGGATGAAGAGCTGCTTTGTGGAAGGATAACTGAGGTTCCGTGTTCAGAAGAAGACATGCGTGTAAAACAGATGAGTGCTAAAGATTGAGACACCAGCTCCCGATTCTTCCCTGCCCTGCCCCCCACCCCTAGGCCAGCTCCATGGCCCTCAGAGACGGTCCGTGAATTACACTGTCCTCCCCTGCTTGGGATGCACAGTTGTCTGTACAAGGAGCAAGCACCATACTCCAGAGGGAAGTGCCAGAGGCTTAGAAAAAGTATCGTGCTGTAAGTGCAGGCCAGAAGGAAGGTTAATGTGCTGTTCTCGGCAAAGCCCTCTTGGTTCTCATAATGGAGTCTGCTTCTTTTCAGTTTTGACGACTTTGATGAAGGAATAAACATACAAACAAATAAATGAAGATGGGGGTCGCAGATGTTCCCTGCACACCCTATGCCAGCCTTCCCATTCCCTCCAAAGAACCAGTTGAGTAAGTACTGGGAAACGGGAGCTAAAATTGGGAAAGCAGCTACTGGGATGTGGAGAAGCCACAAGAGTGTGTTTACCGGGTAACTTCCAAAAGACCGGCACTGGTTAGGAAATGTGCCTTTCTTTGAAGCAGAAGCAAAGGGTTCATGATCTATTCCGAGGACATCATGTAAGATTGCTGTCAAAACTTCTGGGAAACACATCACTCGGCTATTTACAGCATGTGCAAATGAGCTCAAAATGTAACAGACCACACAAAATAAAGGTCGCTGCAACTGTGGCAAGGTAGGACAGAAAGCTGAATGTGTACTAAGAACTCCGCCTAAATAAAAAAAATTAAATTAAAATTAAAAAAGTCTTATATTAAGAAGAAGAAAAAGACAAGGAGGCTAGAGAAATGGTTCAGCAGTTAAGAACACTTGCTGCTCTTGCAGAGTTCCAGGGTTCAGTTTCCAGCACCCATGTCAGGCAGTTTTCAACTGCCTATAGTTCTAGTTCGAGAGGATCTGATGCCCTCTTCCGGCTTCCACGGGGATCTGCATGCACACGCAAGCATATCCACAAACAGATAAAATAAGTAAGTAACTCTTGAAAGAAAAAGATGGATCGCTGAAGAATGATCGTCTTATATGACAATAAAACATAGGTCACCACCTCTCTCTGTCTCTGCATTTTCAGTCAGCATAACCCATGGACAGTTCTCAGTGCCTCTTGGCCAACTTTGGTGCCACTGGTTCCTCTGTCCTCCCTGTAGTCCTTTCCTGACTTGCCTTTCGGAACAGCACACTCTTTAGGCTGCCCGCCTTGGTTTTGGTCCCTCTGTCTTCTTCCTTTGCTTCACATCTTCTTCCTGGCTTGGCATAGTGTGGATGTCTAAAGGCTTGTTTGATTTTGGTGTTTCCCAAAGAGACACACTGTTTTGTTAGTGATTTCATACAAGTTTCCTAAATCCTCAGCTTCAGTATATAGCCCTGTTAAGTCTCAGCACACCACACCACACCACACCACACACACACACACACACACACACGGGATTGGGAGAGAATTTATGTTTATGAGCTCTTGATCATCTCTCTCCAGACCTACTCCTTCTTCATCCTTTCTTTCCTGTCTAATTTGGTCTAGATTTGATCAAGGAATCAGAGTCACGTGAGCTGTTACAGGAATTAAAGTGTTTAGTACATGGGTTGGGGTTTTCTCACATGTGGACAGTGTTTAAAGAGAGATTGAGAAAAAGACAGACACACCAGAAATGAATGGTCTTTAACTTTCTCTGGAGAAGACAACCGACTCACAAGTTACCCAGAAAGGGTCCCTGGAAGCATGCCTCAGCTTCAGCCACAAAGCAGCTAGTCCCACAGCCTGGGAAGCTGCTGTAGATGATGCGGCTAGCACTCCTCCCTATTCCTCAGCCTACTCACCAGAAGAGTCTTCTTCACACACACCGCTCACGCCCCAGCTGACTCCTCTCACTGCACACTTCTAACCCAGAATCACACCCACATGGTTAACCTACTGGACAGTTCCTGAAGCTTCCCCCTTCGTGCACTGTAGGCAACAGAAGTAGAAGGATGCCAAGTCAGCCAGGAAACAGAGCACACATCTCAACCAATGGCAAATCATTTTTCTAGCTTTCAGCCAAAATTTTATAGGCATCTTAGACTCTCTCTCTCAGTAATTCTAACCTATCAGTAAAACTAGTCATTGCTTTCAGGTATTCAGGGTACTGACAGCTTCAGTCAATACTTCCTATGTCTATGCCACCTGATAAAATTCTAAAATTCTTACATTGGACTCTTATGTGCATCTTCTATGTGCCTTGTTTCTACCACAGCTATCTGCACTCTCAGACAATTATAACAGCATCAAGAAAGAGACTATTTCAAAACATGGCAGAGCATGTGATTTCACTCTGTCTGAGAGTCTTGCAATCCTCAAAAGGCACTAATAGTCTCCCTACCCTTCCTGATTCTCTTTTTCTCATCTACTCACCTCCATTTTGTGATAAGTAATAATAATATATTAAATAATAATAATGAAGAGGAATGAGGAGGAGGTAGAGAAGAAGAAGAAGAAGAAGAAGAAGAAGACGAAGAAGAAGAAGAAGAAGAAGAAGAAGAAGAAGAAGAAGAAGAAGAAGAAGAAGAAGAAGAAGAAGAAGAAGAAACAACCCAAAAATTAAATCATCAGTTGGTCATAGAGTAAATATGTAATTGTAATTTTGCCAATGACACGCAAGCCTGCTGGAGCCTGGCTGGATTGGGCTCTCTGCAAGTTTCTGGTTCTGATTTGAATGCACTCAGTAGCTCTCTAGTTGTGGTTGCAGGAGAGCAATAAGATTTGTTCCCCTAAGGGTGATAGAACATGTGTGGGAGGTGAAATAAATCACAGACATTTGGTTCAAGAATTTGTCATGTCTACCTACACTCTATTCACCAAAGTGAGTCACATGATCCAGTTCAATAGGGCAGGGAACTATGCTACAAAAAAAAATATCTGAGCGTCAGCTCAGGGACATAAAGATCTGGGAACCATGACTCAGCCTGTGGTACTCTGAATAAGAATGATCACCATAGATCATGTATCTGAATGCCTGGTCATCAGGGTATGGAACTTCTTGAGAGGGATTATGAGATGTAACCTTATTGGAGTAAGTGTGGCCTTGTTGGAGGAACTGTCACTGGGGGTGGGCTTTGAAGTTTCAAAAGCCCAAGCCAAGGCCCAGTGTCTCTCCCCACCTCTGCCTATGGACCTAGCTGTAGAACTCTCAGCTACTTCTCCCACACCGTGTCTGACTGCATGCTGCCATGCTAGACTAAACCCTGATACTGTAAGCAAACCTCAATGAAATGTCATGTTTCATAGAGTTGACACGATTGTGGTGTCTTTTCCCAGCAGTAGCACACTGACTAAGATACAGCACAGCATGCCACTCAGCACTTCTGGCTGTTCTTCAGCCACACTAGGGATCTCCAGGCCCAAAGAAAAAGAGCACATTGTCTGTCACCTCTGTCACCACTGTTATTCCCAGAGGAGTATGTGCCATTCGCGTGGCTCAATACCCTTCAAATCTTTTTTTTTTTTTTTTTTTTTTTTTTTTTTTTGGTTTTTCAAGACAGGGTTTCTCTGTAGCTTTGGAGCCTGTCCTGGAACTAGCTCTTGTAGACCAGGCTGGTCTCGAACTCACAGAGATCCGTCTGCCTCTGCCTCCCGAGTGCTGGGATTAAAGGCGTGCGCCAACACCGCCCGGCCCCTTCAAATCTTTGCTGTAAGATTTCTACTTGGTAATCTTAAGCAAACATTGAACCTACCCTCCTACAAACTGACTGGCAGACCTATTTTAAACCACTTTGTTTATTCCTAACCTAAAGCACTTCTGACTTGCCATAAACTACAATTTTTATACTTACTATGAATCTTGTTTGTGCTCTTTCTTCATGAGAATAGAGACATTACTGTATCAGTGGGACTTGAAATGTTGCATGCACAAATTAAGTGCCCAGGAAACAACCATTAAATTAATAAATAAACATTGAAAGAATGATGACCTTCACCTCAGCTTGAAACTGAGGACCTGAGCCGGGTGGATATTTCACTAGAATTTAGGCAAACTCATCACAAGATTTTACCAGGACCCATGGTCAAGAAAGAGTTGATGCCAACAGCACATTGCTTTGGCTACTTGATGTAAGCTTTTTCTTTTGGGTCACCAACCAGCTCCCAAAACAAAACATAACATAGAGATTTATTGTTACTTATGAATGCTAGGCCTTAGCTGAGACTCATTTCTTGACAGATCTTATAACTTAACCTGTTTCTCGTCATCTACGTTGTGTCTTAGGGCTTTTTACCTTTCTTTCTTTCGTTCTGTAAATCTTACTTTACTGCTATCTCCATGACTGGCTGACTGGCCTCTGCCTGGATTCTGGTTCCAGGCATGTCCCTCTCTTTGTCCCTTCTTCTCTTCTCTTGTCTTGCCTTCTCTTCTCCTGTCCTCTCCTGTCCTGTCCTCTGCTCTCTTCTCTTCCCTTTTCTACTTTTTATCTCTACCTCTAGCCCCACCTATCCCTCTCCTGACTAGCTATTGACCATTCAGCTTTTTATTAGGCCAATAAGGCCTAATAAAATAATTAGGCCAATTAGGCCAAATAGGCAGGCACTATTTTTGACCAAGGTTTCTGTCCCACCAATTCCCACATCCATTTAGTCCCAAATAAACACACAGAGGTCTATATTAATTATAAACTAATTGGCCTAGTAACTCAGGCTTCATACTAACTCTTATAACTTATATTAGCCCACACTTCTTATTCTTGTTAGCCAAATGGCTTGGTACCTTTTTCAGTGAGGCAGCCACTTCTTATTTGCTCTGTGTCTGTCTTCCTCTGTGGCTGGGTGATGACTGCAGACTAAAACTTTCCTCTTCTCAGAATTCTCGCTGCCCCACCTCTACTTCCTGCCTGGTGACTCCACCTATATTTCCTGCCTGGCTTCTGACCAATCAAAGTTTATTTAAAATACAAGTAACAGGGTACATACTATTGTCCCAAGCATTCCCCCCTTATTTTTAAACAAGAACTCTGAATCTAACCTCCTTTGTTTAGCTTTTCTACTGACCATTATCCATAACAACTTGTAACCAACATTCTAAACAAAGACAAACATCCATAATCCATTTATTGGGAATGTGGGCACAATCCTGCTGATTGGGGGCACTGATAATCTTATGGGGACCTAAAGAAAATTAAAAATTATGATCAAGTCCTGACTGGAGTATCCTGTAAGGCTTGATCATCTCAGGTAGCAGTCTTTGAACTGTTCTGGATGCAGAACTTAGAGGAAACTCCAAAAGAGGTCCTCTGAAATGGTGGATCATCTGGGCCATCTGCTTCTATTGGAGATTCTTCAGGGGGTCTTCCTTGATCAAACCTGATTTTTCCTAGCCCAGAATGAATCCACAGCCTTTCATTTCCTGTGGAAACAAAAGCAAAACCTCTTCTTCAAAGTAACATACCTTTTGATTTAAATTTTGAAGTCAAGGCAATTTTAAAATATATATGTTGGATTAATCCAGCAGCACTTATGATCAAATATCTTTTAGCAGCTTTTACTCATTCCTCAGCAGTCATACAGTTCAAAGACAACACAATAATAGTCAGTATTCTGACTTTCTGTGTATTTCTCATCTTTACATGGCTTTATTTTAACCTCTATTTCTTTTGTTTTTAATTTTTGGCTTTTTGAGACAGGGTATCTCTGTGTATATTTGACTGTCCTGGAATTCACTCTGTAGACCAGGTTGTCCTTGAACTCACAGAGATCTTTTACTGCTCAAGTGTTGGGATTAAAGGTGTGTGCCACCATACCTTGAACTCACAGAGATCCATCTGCCTCTGCCTCCCAAGTTTTGGGATTAAAGGTGCATGCCACCACACCCAATCACTCTAAAATACATAAAATAAATGAATAAAATAAAAGTAAAAGAAATAGACAGGAAGTATAAGCGGGATAACCAGGCAGGAAGTAGAGGCAGGGCAATGAGAACAGGAAAATTCTGGGAAGAGAGTTAGTCGGCAGTCATCACAGAGGAAGCCAGACACAGAGCAAGCAAGATGAGAACGCCTCTCTGATGAAAAATGCACCAAGCCACATAGCTAACACAGATAAGAATTATGGGCTAATATAAGTTATAAGAGTTAATAAGAAGCCTGAGCTAATAGACCAATCAGTTTATGATTCATGTAGACTGTGTGTTTCTTTGGGACTGAACAGCTACAGGACTGGGTGGTACAGAAATCTCAGTCAATACACTATGAAACAAATGCAATGCATTTTTGCAGAATTAAACAAATGCAGCACAAACAAATGTAACACATCCTTACATTTTAACAAAGGCAGCAGAAACAAATGTGACACAACTTTACAAATCAAAGTAATAGTCTGCTGCATACACAAGTGTAACTCATCTTTGCCTTGTTAAAATAATGTTCCACAACAGTTCCCGTGACTTTTAATTAATGCTGGAATAAAAGCATTTTCAACTCCCTTTTGATATTCCAATATTGCTTTTTGTCATTTAAAGTCCTTTTCAATTTTATGTAAATTTTCAGATCACCTTTCCTATTTCTTCTTTTCTTGTTTTTTAAGCTGAACAGCATCTTGACAACTTTACACATGTGCGTTGTGATCATAAGCACCCTCTTTACACTACCCTGTGCCTGTCCTCTCCTTTCTGTCCCCTCAATTCTTCCAAGCTGCTCTCTCTCCTCCATTTTTTAATTGCTTGACTCACTGCTCTTAGAGTTGCATAGCTCACGGGGTAGGGGGTTATTTTCTGGAACATAGACAATTTACCAAGGGCTATACCATTCCCATACAGTGTCCCCTTTCCCAGAAACCATTAACAGTTCAGGGAGGACTGAACGCTCCTGCATCCTCCCTCATCTGTGATAGAATGTTGAAGGATTGTCGTGTACTGGTATCCACAGCTGCTGCGTGTCCATGTTGCCATGGCCATGAAATAGTCATAAGACAGAGCATAGAGCAGTTCTCCCCACCCTCTCTGCAATGTTTCTCAGGCCTTGAATGGAATGTCACAGATGTTTAAGAACTGAACACTCAATAGACTTATTCTCAGCTCTTTCACCAGCTGTGAATGTCTAAAAAGGCCATTTAAATTTCTATAGCATTTGCATTGAATTTAGATCAATTTAGGAAGTAGTGTCTTCATAACGGTGTTAAAATCTCCCAGTAATTAGACAAAATATTTTCAACTTATTTAGGCACTCATTAATACTTTAAGTGATATTTTGTAATTTTCAGAATAATTGCTCTATGTTAAAGTTGTTTCACACAGTTGTATGGATTTATTTATTTTTGTATTCAAATTATTACTATCATTCAGAAATGCATATTTACTGTGTGTTTGGCATATATTTCAATCTTACAGAATATATTGTAAATGATGATAGATTTTGATGCAGTATCTGCATCTCTTAAGGTGATCATGTGAGACTACATTTTCTCTCCCGTCATTCTTTTTATGTGATGAGCTATCTTCCTTGACTTCTGATTAACCTTATTGTGCATGGTACATAGTTCCATTAGTTTGCTGCTGACTTTGGTATATTATTTTTTTTAAAGATTTTTGAACCTTTATTAGAATTGACAATGGTATACAGCTTTTGGGTGATATTTTATCTCACTTTGGTATCCAATTAACAGATGTCCCCAAAGAATGAATCAAAGGTGTTCAATGTTCTATTTTCTGTTACTATCATGAAAACATTAGTAGCAATTCTCCTTTGATTGTCTGATAGTATTCATGAGTCTGACAGATTGTCTGATAGTATTCATAAGTCTGATAGAATGTTTGATAGTATTAAGCTATCTGGTTCCAAATTTTTGCTCTGAGTATTTTGTTTTAATTATTCCTATCAGTTAAGTCTCTTTACTTTAATAAGTGAGTTAGGATTCTGTATTTATTTTTGAGTTAGTTTTGGTAGTTGATATTTTTCAAGTTTATTCATCTTTATCTAAATTATCTAATTACTGATGTATATTTTCCATTGTATTCCATTAACATTATTTTTATTTCTTAATGTTTTAAAGTCATTTCCTCATTTTTATTTCTGATTTTTAATAACCTGAATCTTTCTCTCTCCCTTTTTCGGTCTTTGAAGAGAAATGTTATAAATTTTATTTATTCTTATTAAGCAACTAACTTACAATTTGGTTATTTTTCTATGCAATTTATGTTCTCTAACTTCTGCTAACTTTAGGTTATTTTGCCTTTCTTTTGCTGGTTCCTAAAGTTGCAAAGTTATCTTAATGGCTCATGACTTCTTTCTATTTAATGTGGCATTCATGACCACAAATCTCCCTCCATACATCACTAACATTGGAACCTATTCAAAAGATGTCTTAGTTAGGTTTTCTATTGCTGTGAAGAGACACCATGACCATGGCAGTTCTTATTAAAAAAAAAAAAAAATTTAATTGGGGCTGGCTTACAGTTTCACAAGGTTAGTTCATTGTCATCACAGTGAGAAACATGACAGCATGCAGGCAGATCTGGTGCTGGAGAAGATTTGAGTTCTACATGCAGATTGGAAGGCATCAGGAAGAGAAAGAAACTAGACCTGGATTGAGCAACTAAAACCTCCAAGGTCACCTTCAGTGACACACTTCCTACAGCAAAGACATTCCAAAAAAGCCACACCTCCCAAATAGTGCCACGCCTTCTGAGCCTATGGAGGTCATTTTTCCTCAAACTACCATATTCCATTCCATGGCCCCACAGGCTTGTAGCCATACCATAATGCAGAAAAAATTCATTCCAAATTCAGAAATTCAAGTCAATTTCTTAAAATCAAAATCAAAATTCTATAAATTCAAAATCAAAAAACAGATCATATACTTCCAATGTATATTGGCGCAGGATACACATTACCATTTCAAACACAGGGAAGAGAGCATAGCAAGAAAATACTGGACCAACGCAACTGAATACCTACTGAACAAAATAAAATCTCTGCATCTCCATGTCTGATGTCAAAATGTTATTCAGATCTTTAATTCTCTTCAGCTCTGTTTATTGAAACACAATTATTTCTCTTGGGCTATTTCTACTCCCTGTTAGCAGCTTTCCTTGGCAGGTGTCCCATGGCTCTGTAATCACCAAAATTTTTGGTTAACAAAGGCAATCCAGTCTTCATTTTTACAACTTCATGCAATGGCTTTTACAGACTTCCATTCAGGGACACTTCTGACACATGCCTGGCCTTAGTAGCTTTCCTTAGTATCCTTTTATCATTGACACTAAATCCAGTACCACATGGTCAAAGCTCTCAAGTTCTGCTACCTCCTGGGTCTGGACCATACTGCCTCATTCAATCACATCTTTGCCAGCTTTCTGTATCTGATGGGTTCCCTCACTTTCTAAGCTTGACTGTCCTGACTGGATCTATAGACTCCAGATTGGCCTCTAAATCAGAAATCCTCCTGCCTTTGCCTCCAGAATGCTAGAATTAAAAGAGTACACCACTACACCCAGCTCTAAGCTTTTCTTTAATTCATTTTCACAAGTTTCAATCTTAGTTAGAAGGGATCTTGCCCTGCAGCCACCACTCCCTTTATTACATTTAATATCAGGATTTTTTAAAATCTGTTTATCTCCTTGAACACAGTCTTTAGCTCCATTCTACTTTCCAGTGCTCCTTTTCTTCTCAAATTATATGTTTTACAACTTTCCTTGCTCAGCTTGTTCCTTTTCATTATAATATACACAAGTAAGGCAACTAATAATGACACCACACAGTCCACACTAGGCTGTTTTGAATATTTCCTCTGCAAATTCAATTAATCAAAAAAAAAACTCTTCAATTTTGCCACAGGCAGATTTTTCTTTGGACAAGATCAGAGGCATTGTACTAGTCACCAAAATATCACAAGAACAGCCTCAAGGCCACATACCAACATTCTTCTCCTCTGAAACCTTCTGAACTTGGCTTTCCTGAACACCACTGTCTTCCATGAACCTACTAGTATGGCCACTAAGGCATGCTTAAGGCATTCCAATGGTTTTTCTAATTCAAAGACCCAATGTCTACATTCTCCAAACAAAAACATATTCACCTATGAATACTTCAGTCCTTGGTACCAACTTGTCTTAGTTATGGTTTCTATTCTTATGAAAAGACACCATGACCACTGTACCTCTTGTAAAGGAAAACAATTATGTGGGCTGGCTTACAGTTTCACAGGTTTAGTTCATGGTGGGAAACATGGCAGCATGTAGGTAGACATGGTGCAGGAGAAGGAGATGAAAGTTCTATATGTGGATCAGCAGCATCAGGAAGAGAAAAAGACTGAGCCTGCCTTAGTACTTGGATGGGAGAGCATCTGAAACCTCAAAGCCCACCCTAAGTTACACACTTACTACTCCAATGAGGCCACACTTTCCAATAGTTCCAGTCCCTAAGAGCTTATGGGGGCCATTTTCATTCAAGTCACTGCAGATATGTTTGTAGATTGTGGTTTTGTGTTTATTTTTCTAAAACTATCTTTATCTTTTATACATTTGTTTCTATGAATGTGATGTTTTATTTCATATATTTGTGAAATTTTTATTTTTCCATTTTCATTGATTTCTAGATATAGTACACAGTGGTTGGAGTAAATACTTTATCTGATTTTAATAATTAATATATTGAGATTGTTTGTTGAGCTCACATATTGTTTATATTGAACAATGTTCAATGTGCACTGTATCTTCTGTTGCTGAGTAGACTGTGACATAGATTTCTGCTTGTTTAGTTGGTATGGATAGTATTGCATATGACTATTGTTTCCATGGCGATATCCAAATAGATGACATGCATATTGCTGGAGGTAGATAATTATGTTTGCAATTATCACTATAAAGGTATTTTTCCATTTAATTCTGTTAATCTTTTTCTATTTTAGAGTGTTGCTACTTAATTCCTTATTACATACCTATTATAACTTCTTTATGAATGAATATTTTATTATTATAGAATAGCCTCATTTGACTCATAATATTTGTACTAACATCTAATTTATATATTAGTACTAGCTGTCTTTTAATCATTATCCGCAGGAATTGCTTTTTCTGTCTTTTCTGGCTAGTTTTATGTTAATTTGACCCAAGCTAGAGTCATCTTGGAAGTTGGACTATGGATTGAGAAAAATGCCTCCATAATATTGTGCTGTAGGAAGCCCTGTAGGGCCTTGTCTTAACTAGCAATTTATGTGGGAGGACCCAGACAACTGTGGGCAGTGCCATCACTGAGTTGGTGACCCTGACTGCAGTAAGAAAGCAGGCTGGCCAAGCTATGATGAGCAAGGCCTCAAGTAGTATTTTTCATGGCCTCTGCCTCAGTTCCTCCCATCAAGTTTCTGTCCTGTTTCAGTTGTTCCCTGTGTGATAGATGATGATAATTATCACAGTCTTATAAGCTAAATTAAACCATTTCCTCCACAAATTGCTTTTGATTAGGTGCTTTGTTATTGCAATAGAAACCCTAACAGACACAGTCCTTTGACTTCATTCTTATTTTTGCATTTTGATCTTAAATAAGTGTCCTTTAAGAGGCATATAATTGTGTAACACGAGGGCCTGCTTGTTGGGGTTTCTGTCCTGCCCAGTTCCCGCAGCCATTTGGCCCCAAAGAAAAGCACATAAAGGTCTATATTAATGTTGAACTGATTTACCCATTAGCTCAGGCTTCTATTTAATTCTTAACTTATATTAACCCATTATTCTTATCTATGTTAACCACATGGCTCAGTAATCTTTTTCAGCAGGGTAGGTTACATCCTGCTTCTTTGGTGTCTGGACAGGACTCAGGAGGAAGCTTCCTTCTTCCAAGAATGCTCCTGTTCTTATTGCCCCGCCTCTACTTCCTGTCTGGTTGTCCTGCCTATACTTTTTGCCTGGCTACTGACCAATCAGCGTTTATTTAAAACATAATTGACAGAATACAGAATTATCCCCCACCATAATTGAATACTAACTTCTCCATATCACTAATCTCTGCTTCTTAAGTGTAAAAGTAAATCCATTTACATTTAAAGTAATTGCTGATTTCCAGGTAATATGGCTGATTATATGCTCTCTATGTATAGCCTGAGGAAGGAAGAACCGTGTGTGTGTGTGTGTGTGTGTGTGTGTGAGAGAGAGAGAGAGAGAGAGAGAGAGAGAGAGGGGGGGGGGAGGGACT
>JAQHUG010000150.1:3878446-3892015 GCA_028555095.1 Dicrostonyx torquatus
CGTGTGTGTGTGTGTGTGTGTGTGTGTGTGAGAGAGAGAGAGAGAGAGAGAGAGAGAGAGAGAGGAGGGGGATAGGCTCTATCCCAAAGACAGAAGGAACAGAAGAGGGAGAGGAAGACTACCAGAATACAGACAGGAATGATGGGATGGCTTGAAAATATGGGGAAATAGATATTTGATGTAGCAGAAAGAGGTAAGCTTAGCTGAGAGCTACAGATTCCAGCACAAGAGCTGCTTGCTCTCAGTCCTGGTCCTTCACTGGGACTTGGGGCATAGTAACTGTGGTGTTTCCTAGAGTGAGCTGTCATCTAGGTGGTCCCAGATGTCACTGAAACCTTCAGTAAGGTATAAGGTATAAGCAGAGTGGGCTGGGTGAAATGGGCCCAGGTCCAGGAGTGTTGTAACACTGACTGCAGAGATTCTGGTTGAAGCATGGAGGCTCAAAGCTGCATTTCAGATGGGAATGGTACAAGCATGCTACGATCACTGTGGAGCCTAGAGAACATAGGGACCCAAGGCCATTCAGGCAAGCAATAGCATGGTAGCACAGGACATGAGCTAAATGGCACAGTCTTATGGGTACATGTGACTGTTTTAAGGTACAGACCATGGACCACTGGTCAAAAATGCAGCCTCTATCTGAGATAAAAGAACACCCCACAGCAAAGGTAAACACAGCTCTCCTACTGCCCACCTCCTCAGAATCACACCCCAAGAGAAGCAGACTGGGAAGCATGGTTACTCAGCACAGGTGAGAGAGAGCTGCAGCTGGCAGGCAGACACACGATCCTAAAGAGGCATCCTGTACCCAGAACAGAGACACACCTACCAAAAGATTCATCTGATGTAAATATTTCTCTCTGTAGGGAGGACGCCCTGTCTAACGTGTTTGTGGTAGCGAGACTAGCAGCCATCTTGCCACTTGCAGATCCAGCTGTGGAAAAGAGCATAGGGAGCAGGGGAAGCTACATCTGTCCCGGCTAGGAAGACATGTTGACTGTTGCTGTAGTTTCTGCTTAATTTTCTTTCTTATTTCTTTCTTCACTTTCAAAAATACTTTATGAATTCTGTAAGGATTTCTTACAATGTGTTTTTAACATTCAGTCCTCTTAGCTTCTCTCCTTACCCAACTCTCAACCCTCCCATATTTCCCCCATTCAACTCTGAGGTTGTGTTTCCCCTTCTATCCCTAACTGGTCCAGTTTGTGCTGCGCACCTAGTCCTGGGACTGGGACCGCCCTGGAATGTGGTGGGACCTACACCACATCGTTAGAGTAGATAAACCGGCCATCCCTCCCAGCAGCTAGCAAGTGCTCACAGCTCAGCAGCTAGTGGTGGGCTTGCGTGCCCGCTTCACCCTGTCTTTGCTGGGATTTTGTCTGACTGGAGCTAACACACTCTGCATGCTGTCACAGTCACTGTGGGTTTGTGTATGAATCTGCTCTGCTGTGTGGAAAATGCTGTTTGCTTGGCATTGCCTACAACTCTGGCTAAAAAGTCTTTCCACCCCTCTTCTGCAAAGATCCCTTCCCACCTTTGTATTTCAAATGTTTAGTTGTCCCTGATATAGCCGGTGCCTTGCCTTGGTAGGTCTTCACAGTTGCCCGTTCTTTTTTGCACTTACACTTTGTCTTCTATTTTCATACTAATAAGACATACACTTTCTACTTTATTCTCCCCGCTTTCCCTTTGTTTTTAATTCTCCTTGTTAATATTTTTAATAGTTTGACATATTTTGATAAAATAATTTTAATTGCTCAAATAGTCTTTAAGTTATTTTTTTTCTGAGCAGTCTCCTGACCTTTCCACCTTGAAGAACTGAATCAAGGACTGTAGCTGAAGCAGACAAGTATTCTGCTGTGTGCTGCAGGACAGGCCTGTTGTTAGATCATGATTTCCATCTCAAACTGAGACAACTCACAGTGAAAACTCACACAAAATAAAACCAAGAGAAGAAGGAAGGGGAAACATCTGGAATGCACAGCCATGCCAACACTTAGCAGAGTAAATGAATAAACACAAAAACAGAGGGAAAAGCCACGTGACAACTTTACAACGTCTCGATTCTTCCAAACCAGAAAGAAGCCACAGATGATAAAATAGCTGAAGTTTTGCAAAAAGTATTTTAGAATTCTGCTTTTTAAAGGACTGGTGAATACGTAGAGGCCTGAAGTAGATGAACGAAGGGAGAAAATTAGAACAGGATCTAAGGAAACCAGCCAAGAGGATGGAAAGCTCAACACTGCCGAGGAGATGCTCAAAAGCAAGGAAGAATCCAGCAGGGAAGCAGATTCTTCCAGAGAAACAACCGAAGTGAACAGACAGACACTGTGGGGCAGAAGAGAGTGACTGGGGTGGGAAATGGAGGCGATAGTCTGGTGGGACTGACGTAAGGAAGTGACGCACAAACATGGTCACCTATGTACTCGGTAGCTCAAACCACACAAGAAAAGCAGGAGCAAAACCTAAAGGCGCAGAGACAACAGTGACGCAGTGGGTCTCTGTGCCCACCTGCTGTGCTCAGGCCACACGTGTTTGAGAAAGGGTCTGTTTCGCCCCTCTGTGTTAACAGACACCTGCCCTAGTAAGCGCCATGCCTTCCTGTGGCACCGGTGACCTGGGGAAAGATGGCAAGTGGGCAGTTTCAGGTGCTTGAGCGCTCTCTTACCATGATGTGGCTGGAAACTTCAACTTCCCAGCAACTTCGCCCTGGCTGTCAGTTTTTTACTATATCCCATGGAGCAGGCTGGTTGCTGTTTGGACATTCATTTGCTTACTTCTTTCTCCCAGCTTACTTTCTGGAAGAATGGGACCCTAGTCCCCTACTGTGCTACTTTTCATAGTGCCACTTCCGTGTTTCTTGAGCTTTCAAAAATATTTTTATTAATTCTTTGAGAATTTCAGAAAATGCATTTTGATCATATTCGTCCTCTTCTCCCAACTCCTCCCATGTTTACCTCTCCACACCTCATGTCCTTAGCCACTAAAATTTGAGTTCGCCCCTCCCCACATCTAGTCCATTTTTATTGCCTGAATACTCTTGGAAATGGAGGCTGCCCTGTAGTGTGGCCGATATACCAGAGATCATACCATCAAAGAAAGTTGACTTGTCCCCTCCCAGCAGCTACCAGATACTAACAGTTCCTGTTTCATGCCCACCTCCCCATGTTGAAAGTTCTGTCTGCTATCAGAATCACTATGATTTCACATGTGTTCCATGAAAATACTGCTTCCTGTATGTTATCCATCACCTCTGGCTCTTTCAGTCTTTCTTCCCCCTTTTCCTCAAAGATTCTTGTGTTTTAGGGGAAGATATCTGATGTCATCCTGTTTGAGGCTGAGCACTCCACTGTGTTTTACTTTTTCTAGTCTCATTGACCAGTTGAAGGTCTCTGTGTTACTTGGCAGCTAGCTACTCCATGAAAAGGCTTCTCTGATGAGAGTGAAGAGATAAACTGATTGATGTGCACAGCAATAATTCATTAGGAAACATTTAATACGATGTCCATTCAGTGGAATAAAGGTAATGGGTTCTCTCATAGCGACTAGGCCTATTTAGTGCCAGGTTCTAATTCATGAAATGAATTCATGAAATGGGCTAGATCCAGTCAGAAATTGGTTGGTTACTCCAATAACATTCATGCCACTATTGTGCCAATGAGCATATCTTGTCAGGTCTGTAGTTATTATAGCTTGCTGAGTTCATTGAGTTCATGGTTGGGGGAAAGTGATAATTACTGCCCCCAAATCTTGGTATTATGCACAGCACCTGGAAGCTAGCCAGTAGAGATGAGGTTACAGGGGAGAACCACCTTGATTTCTCTATAATCTGAATGTGCTCTATTCAGTAATGGGCTCATCTTCACTTAGATAATTTTTTTTCACTTTCTTCCTTAATAATGTAAGCATGTAGAGATTACAAACACCCTCAAAAATTTAGTTTTAGCTCAGTAGTTCTAACATGTTATTTTTATAACACCTTATTTTGGTTCTATTTTTATTTATTTTTGTAATTTTTTTTACCAATTATTTGCAAGTATTTTTAGTTTTAGTTTTCAAATGCTCTAAGGTTGATGGTTTGTATTTTTATTATTATGTTCATTACCCATTTTGAATATTTAAATTAAAACCTGTCACTATTTAACAAATAATAATATGCAGTGCTCCAGATTTGAAAGGTGCTATTCTACCTAAAGTTTGTTTGCAGTGTAGATCAAATTATCTCTATCCTTATTAATTTTTTAGTCCACTCAAAATATAATTTGTGTTTACTTCGTCTTGTTCCATTAATTTTTTTATTCAGCCAGCCTAGAATTTCTATCTCTTCCTGGTAAAATGCATTTTGAATAAATATAAAGTACCAATTGCTTATCTCAAGTAATGTTTTTTAACTTCAAAGATTTTATATTTTATTGTAGTTACAGGATATTTTTTAGTTATTGTTTTATAGGCATCTCGTTTTTAGAATTTTAATGGTTTTGTTCCTGTGTCTTAGGTGCTTTTTTTCTCTTTGATGTATGAAAGTATTTATGTACCTAGCCCTGTGTCAAGCTCATACCTGTTACACAGGTGACAGTCAACCTTAGAATAGAGGATACAGTGACAAGAGAGGAGAAGGAAGAAATGCCAGTGCTAGAAAACCCTCTAGGTACATGGCCAGGGCTCAGAAGATGTCAGCTAAAATGGGAACATGAATTTCAATGGTCAGTTTTATTCTGTGGTAGCCACATACACAGGTGATTCTCTTTAAAACTTGTTTGCCTTTGAAACCCCAGGTGTCCCATAGGGAGGTCTCTGTCCTAAGGCCAAGTGTTAATTGTGAGTAATCAGTGGGTTTGTGAGTCTAGACATCCATCACCCTTGTGAACCCATCACTTCAGCCTGAAATTGTGACACTATTTGGCAATCACTCTAGTGAAATATTTGTTTACATGGTGAAAATGTGTCTTTGTCACAGCACCTTCTGATTGGTTTAATAAAGAGCTGAATGGCCAATAGCTAGGCAGAAAGAGGCTTGTTGGGACTTCTGAAGACAGAGAGGACTCTGGGAAGGAGAAGAGCAGAGTCACCAGCCAGACACAGAGGAGCCAAGGAGGTGCAAGATGGAAGAGAGGTAACGCCGCATGACAGAACATAGATTTAAAAATATGTGTTAATTTAAGTTGTAAGAGCTAGTTGAGACAAGCCTAAGCTAAAGGCCAAACTTTCCTAGTAATAAGTCTCCAGGTCATTATTTTGGGCTGGCAGTCCAAAGATAGTCCAACAAAAAATCTTGCCACAAGTCACATAAAATAGGATTTTCCTATATCTTAGTATTGTCACTTTGGATTAATTATGGAAAATCTATAGCCATGACCTAAGTGCCTTTTCCATTCTTTTCTAGCTCCTTCTGAAATTCCAATGAAATTTTGATGGAATTTTCTTATTTTATATGTCTTGGGTCCTTTTATATGTATCTTCTTACTGCTGTTGGTGGCCTCTGGGTAATTTCTACTGACAAGTCTTCAACTTTGCTAATTTTCACCAGGCTCCAATCTTCTAATTAACATGGTCATTGGCACTCTAACTTTACTTACTACATAATTTCTCACTATTTTGAGCACTTTGATTTTGTTCTTTTTGAAATGTATCTGGAGATATGGCTTAGGCATTAAAGGTGAGGCTCACAACCAGAAATATAAAATTTATTGTGTTGATTAAATATACTTTTCAATCACATCGAAGTCATATTCATCACATTTTAAAAGAATATGTTAAAACAAAACATTTTCTCATTTATCTAGTGTCTCCACTGAATTCAATTTTTGTAAGTCTGGTTTCTAGATGCACAGATGTTTGTAATTACAGAAGAATTGTATATTTTATAAAGCCACTGTATACTCATAAGAGATAGAAGTAAAAATATAAATTATTGCTGTTATTATTAAAATAATTTTGACCTGATAAACACAGGGTCTTGATGACCCTAAGAGAGTCTCCAAACACACATGAGAGCTGCCTCCTTGAAATACCCACTGACGCAGTGGACCACTTCTCTCTGGTGCATCTAGAATCACCCTGTTTAGGTACCAGCCATGGAAATTTGAAAAGATAGATAGAAGCTCAAATCATTTTTCCAGGGCCTAATTTTCTGTGAAATTATTAAAATAGCAGGCAATTTTCAAAAAGCTAACTTAGCTGCATAATGTTTTTTCATCTTGACCAACGAGCCACTATGGAGCCTCCTTTTAGAGTCTGCATGAGGAGCCCTTTCATGGCCACAATTCACCTAAATTAAAGAACCATGGAAAACAGGACAGACTGCTCTTCAGTATTTAGTTTCCCATAATTTGACTGTGACGATAAGAGTAAATCATGGAGATCTAAGAACGGGCAAGGTACAGAGCATGCAAAGAGGCAACTACCTTAAAGATGGAGCACTACTAAGATAGTGATCTTGAGCCCACAGCACCCCAGGGTCAACTCTGAAAGAGCAAGAAATTACATTTGGAAAACGTCAAAAGTCATAGTGCTTTTAAATAAGATGGTGCTGCAAGAAGAGCTGGAATCTCTTCCCTTCCCAAAGCCCAAGTCAGTGGGCAGTGATAAAAGATGACGCAACCTCACAAAAAGAAATCAACACATCACCATTGGCCCAAGACACCATGCCTCAGAAGCAGTCCAAATTCCATGAGAAGAGAAACACACTTGACCATTCTGCCATCAACAGATTGCCCTAACCACTGCATCAGCCATGGAGAAGGCAGAAGACAAGACAGTGAAGGTCAAAGCCAATAAGTTCCTGGCCATAGGTGCTGTGAAGAAGCTCCGACATTGGTGTGACAAAGTCAACATCTTGAAGAGAATAACTGATAGAGAAAAAAATAAAAGGCACAGATTTCCCTAGCTCGTAATTATGATGCATTGGATGTTAACAACAAAACTGAAGCCATGTAGACTGAGTGCCACAGGTAATCCTAAATACAACATTTCTCACCATCAAAAACTGAACAAGAGCTACAGGATGCATAAGCCACTCCATTTGCTTTCTCAAGGGACACTCCAGAATGTGAGCAAAGCCTGGTGCCTCCTTCATCTGGAATGGAAGGTGAGAGAAGACGGAGTGGTTAGGCAGAACAGGACGCTTCTTCACCAGCCTACTGCTCGGGGTCTCAGTTAATAGATCAGAGGAATGTGTTCCGAAGTGGAGCCTCACTCTGCAACTGGAAAGAGAAGGTTAAGTTCTGTTTTGATCTGATGACAGACGCCAGCAAGAGGGAAGCAGAGATGTCTCATTAGATATCAGTGATGAAAACAGATACCGTGGATGAGATGCCAGGCTCACATGACAGCTTGTACACTTCCGCAGGTGGGCACAGACACACACACACACGCACACGCACACACCATTATTCCATATAATTATTCTAGGGCTTAAAGATGAATACAAATGCACAAATGTGGGGGAAAACTTTATTGAGTTCAATTAAGTTTTTGATATCCAGCAGAGTATAAGTTAGTAGTAGCAATTAATTTCAGTTGTAGGAAATTAAGCACATTATTTTGCTTACATAACTGCAGACACATAATAAATAGCTAGATTCCAAGATCACCCAGCTGGAGAAATAGGTAGAAGCCATGAAGGAAGGGGACCTGGGTACCACTTCCTCAGCACCTTCTTGCTATCATCAGGGCCATCTCACAAACGAGGGCCATTATGTGGGCATGTTTACTGCCTAGTCCAACACAGCAAGGCTCTCAGCCAGGGAACATAATTGATTGTACACAAGGTTGGAGCTTTTGCCAGCTCACGGAGGAAGAGCCTCTAATTCAGGGAGAAAGGAGCTGGGCCTCTGCCAGTCATTTACCTTTTATGTTCTCATACAGGCATCACTCAGACCCTGATTCTCACTCTGACAAAACGGGACAAATTAAACTGTCAGAATCAGGGCAGACTCTTTACCGGGGCAGTTAGCCAAGTAATGGAGAGGAATGTTACTGCTCAAAGCGTTTGTGTAGTCTCTATTGCCCAAGCTTCCTCCAAGCTGCTCTTCTTCCCTCTTGCTCCTAGCAATGGGGGACAACTGCTGCAGGTCTCACTGTCACGGGCTCGTCACACTGGGGCCAGGCCATACAGAAGCGTCTCCTGGGCAATCAGGGAGAGTGAAGAGCAGGGGGGGAAGTCGCCACTTTGTGTTCTCACCTTGCTATGTGACCTTGGGCAATCTGCCAGCCTACTGCGTTCCTCTCCTTATTATGTGCTGCCTGGAATCCCTTCATTACTGTCCCTCCTGGGTCAAGGCTGGCTGCCCCATTAAAGTGAAAGTGTGGCTGGGAGAAGTGCTTTGGTCATCAGCTCTAGACAATCGGTTCATCAGTTGGATTTGCGCAGATTTGCTTTAGAGCTCTTTCAGCTTGGTGAGGCGTTAGCAGGTAGACAGGTTAGGGGGAAGCCTTGCTTCAGGGTGGGGTGGGTAGCACGGAAGAGCCAAGTGAGTCATTACAGATGATGGACAGGCCAATATGAGAGGTACAACGAAGGCGTCACATTTATGCCCCCATGTGCTTATCACGCATAAATGGTCTAGGGAATTTTGCTGGATTTCCTCCAGTCTTGGGGTAGCCCCTCCGCTTAGAAGCTACCTAAAAGCTCCAGATATTATGAAGAAAAGGCTCCTATCTCAGCCCTATGTTCTGATCTACTGACGAAGGGGTTTTGTGGGTGTCAGTAAGGGACACCATGTCCCTAGATCTTCTCTTTTTCCAGATAGATAATGCCCAGACCTTCATCTGCACTGTGCAAACCGAGGAGAGCTTCATCTCCCTGACAGCAGCCTCTGCCCGGTGCTAGAGCCCCAAAGAGGCCTCAGATTTTTTGTTTGTTTGTTTTTGTTTTCCAAGACCGGGTTTCTCTGTAGCTTTGGAACCTGCCCTGGGACTAGCTCTTGTAGACCAGGCTGGCCCCCAAATCCCCGAGTGCTGGGATTAAAGGCATGTGCCACCACCACTCAGTTTCAGTCTTAATTGCTGAGGTGAGAAGATTTGTGGAAAACTGCACAAAACTCAAAAATAGCCTAAAATTTCTATCTTTGTAATCTTCCCAAGTCTTAGGTGTTCAGAATCCTGTCTTTCTCTGTCTCCTAGGTTCTCTCTTCCTAAAAATTCCCTCTTAAACTGCCAAGAAGGAAAAACATTGAAAGAAATTCTGGGGTGGGGGAGCTAATGAAAGGCAAGCTTTCATCACTGAGAGTTTGTGACCATCCAAAAGGTGTCTTATTTAGCAGTCTCCTCCTCCACACACAAGCTGTCTGGAGGCACCAGGCAAACAAAGCACGCGTAACAGTCTCAACTTTCTATGGTAGCAAGTAAGCATTGAGATGTCTAGAACCTCACCTAAGGTCACAGAGCGACTAGGTGACACACAATTCAGGAAACTCACCACCAAAGGTCACAGAGACACTAGGGGACAAACACTTCAGATCGTATCTGCATCATAGACACAAAATGACTCTAGTTCTCCTAAGAGGAAGACTGGTTACAGGCATTGCGGCTCAGATGGGAAGGCGTCCTGGCAGCCAGGGGCCAAGGGATAGCAGAGTCACAGAATACAACAAACTTCACACAAGAGATTTATTGGGAGGGGAAACAAAAACCAGGAGAGTGGCTGCCTCTGCTTCAGCAAGAAACAGCAATAAAGTGAACAGGATGCAGGGTTATATAGAGTTTCTTGGGGAGGGGGTTGAAACTTTTCAGGGTAGAACTTTCCAGGGTGGAGATTGGTGGCATTTCACATTCAGAGATTTGACTTTTTATTCTGTAGGGTGGGGGCAGAGTCCAACAGTTAGGGCAGTTAGAGTGTTCTGTGGGTGGAACCTGGCAATTGGAGGCCCTTGTGACAGGGTCCTGGCTACTGGTGTGGTTCAAGGAGCTTACACTGATGACCAGGAATAGACATTGAATGGGGCAGACAGCACAGAGATGACAATTTGATGTTCATTATAATAACTTAAAGTTGAATCTCATATCCTTGTGAAGGATCCTTTATTCCCCAAGTCTGATAAAAACATTTACTTTTTATTAACATTTTTATTGATTTTGTTGAGCTGTACATTTTTCTCTGCTCCTCTCCCTTTTTCTTCCCTCCCCTGCAGCCCTCTTCCATGGCCCCTATGCTCCCAGTTTACTCAGGAGATCTTGTCTTTTTCTACTTCCTGTGTGTATTAGATCCTGTATGTCTCTCTTAGGGTCCTCATTATTGTCTAGGTTCTCTGAGATTGTGAATTGTTTTCTTTGCTTTATGTCTAAAGGCCACTTATGAGTGAGTACATATGATGTTTGTCTTTCTGGATCTGAGTTACCTCACTCAATATGATGTTTTCTAGATCCATCCATTTTCCTGCAAATCTCAAGATGTCATTGTATTTTTTTCTGCTTTGTAGTAATCCATTGTGTAAATGTATCACATCTTCCTTATCCATTCTTCAGTCAAGGGGCATTTAGGTTGTTTTCATATACTGGCTATGACAAACAAAGCTACTATAAACATAGTAGAGCAATGTCCTTGTGGTAATACTGAGCATCCTTTGGATATATACCCAAAAGTGGTATTGCTGGGCCTTGAGGAAGGTTGTTTCCTAATTTTCCAGAACATTTATATTTTACAATGGGAATTTGTTCAGTGTTCAACATTTGGGCTTTTAAGACAGCTCATCCTGAATTTTCCTTTAGTCCTTTATTTCTAGCTAATCTAGGAGCTCAGATTTGATCCAGCATCTGAGGCAGGGGTATGCTTAGAAGCCTAGGTCAGAAATTTTATTCATGAGTTTTTCACAATCAAATTAAAAAAAAAACAGTGGATTCAAGGAAACCTTTTACGGCCTATAATTCTGTGTTTGGTGGGAATGTTTTTCATACCACATCTAGCAAAGTCCCACTCATCCTTAAGACACAATGTTCATGGGGACTCTATGAAACCTGATGGTTCACACAGTTTCTCTTCTAGACAAGCTGATCAGCTATCTCTTATATGGACAAATATCATGCAACCTGGTATTCATCATTGTACATGACTCTGTTGAGTACTAAAATTTGAAAAAGTTGAAGACAAGAATGAACTCTTCTTCCTGTATACCTAGGGTGTGGCTTACTCTGTGAAACCAAGTATTCAGTGTAAGGATTCTGAGAGAACAAGACCACCAGAGCCTCCCTGAGACCAAAAAGCAAAGATTTCTTGAGGTACAACCTGCTGGGCTGTCTCCAAAAGAAGGAAGGGCAGCCTCAGCAAAAGGGAGTTTGGATATTTTATAGTGTCATTTAAGTTTGGTGGGAGAGTGGCGGGAGAGTATGGGGATGGGGAGGAAATGCTGCAAGCGAAATTCTTAGGAAGAGCTTCTGGTATTTGTGATACTAGTATGCTGCGGCCAGGCTGCTCTGCTGAGATAAGGGTCAGGTGACTTCGCAGAAGTGCACAACATTTCATTTCCAGTTTCCTAACGGGGGCTGGTTGCCATGTGGGTCATCCATTTTGGGGTCTTAATTGACTCCACCTTGGCCAGGAACTTCAGCCAGCGTAACAGTCAGTAAGTAACAGCTGTGATCTGATGAGTGCGGAATGAAGGGATGGGAAGCAGAGTCCTCCAGGGAAATGAGACTGCCAGGGCTGCCCCATACAGGAGAATGACATCAAAGAGAAAGGAAGGGAGACATATAAAAGGTCAGAAATGGAAGCTTGTCTTTCCAGTTTCCTGGTGGCCCTAGATTCAAATATCCTATGGGGGGTGCACTGGGAAGACAAATCAGCACCCATATGAAAGTTAGGCATAGCCACATGTGCTTGTAACCCCGGTGTTGGGGATGTAGAGAAAGAAGGACCTCGGGAGCACCTTGGCCAGTTAATCGGCAGAAGTGGTGGATTAAATTCAGTGAAAGACGCTGTCTTAAGACAGTCGGTGAAGAGTGATAGATGAAGACACTCAGCATTCTACGGTAGCCTGCACATGAGCACCTGCACATACGTGTGCACACATTACATATAATACACAAGTATCACCAACAAAGAAAGCAGAATAAATCATTACTTTATTCCAGAATGTTGATGATTCATAGTGAGAAAAAAAATGATTTTACAGGAAAGATAGTTATTTTAAATCACAAACAGGTGAATTCTCTTCCAGAAAGTAAGTGTCTGGGAACCAGCGCTGCCCAAAGAGACACTCAGAGTTTCAAATACAGAACAAGTGCACAGTGGCCCCAAAGCAAACCCTGGGAATGAGTCTGTATGTCTGAAGCATCTAAACACACTGTGGCTCTCTGAACATTAGCTGAAATCTTGCCTGGTCACCAAATACTGGGCTTCTTCCGTTTCCTCGGTGACCCTGTTTTCTTCCTGAGCTTTGGAAGCAGGTGGCTGGCTAGACACTAGATGAGCTGCATCAAAACATAAGGGATCTAAGAGATGAGACTCAGGTTCCCCCACCTCAGTCCCTGCTCTGGGTCTTTGGGTAGGTGGTAAGAGGACAACAGTGGTGACTTCTGAGAAAGAGGTTGAGTGACTGGTAATCAGGTCGAAATGAATCCTCTACACTCTTAGGTTTTATTATTTTTGTTAAAGTTTGAAGTCTAATTTTATAGACAGATTGTTTTCAAGTAGTTTACACACTGTTACTAGTAGCCAGGAAATAGTTGTTATCAAATTTTCTCAAGCCCTACCACCCCTGCCTTGTCCAGTGTAGCTTGGTCCTTGGAACCTGGCTAAGGGTAGTAAGGACATGAAGAAAGGACATACACACAGACTCATGTAGAGAAAAGCTGGGGTTTGGTGGGATGTGCATTCCCTGATGGAGTCACACCTACTGTCACCACAACAGAGAACCGTAACGTGTTTATCATGTACAGCACAGGACAGGAGGACTTACCTAGTCTGTCGGAGGTCTCTGTAGGTGAGCAGTCTCAGGACATAAACATCTCAAAGAAGAAAGCTGCCCTTAATAGATGTTGTACACACTGGTTTATTGTTCATCAAAACTAGTTCTTGGACCAGAAGGAGGCTTTGCTGTTCTGAGCCTGTTTCCCATGGGTCTGAGGCCCTTGGTCCTTGGGTCATGCCACTCAGGGCTTCATCCACTCTTTGTACACTCTGCACTGTCCTTCTAGGGTGATGTCCCAGTGTATGGCTTTCTCCCTCCTCCTGCTGCTGGTGTCTTGCATCTGTTCCAGGTTAGGGCTGTTCTGAGCCACTAGCATTCCCAGACACACTTTCTGAGACACCGTTTTCGTGATTTTTAATTTGAGTTTTGTATGCTAGGCATAAATTATGTTTGTAAAAGTTGTAAAGATATTATCCAGGCCTTTTAACTCACTATGTAGACCAATCAGCATTTATTTAAAACATGATTGACAGGATACAGAATTGTCCTGCGCCACTTCCCCCTCTTTTTTTAAAAAACAAAGGAAAATATCCATAGTCCATGTTTTGGGTATGTGGGAGTAGTATTCCAGGCTACTTCCGGCTAGTTGGGGGCGCTGATAATCTTTAAGGGGACCTAAAGAAAATTTAGAGTTAGGATCAAGTCCTGACTGGAGTATCCTGTG
>JAQHUG010000150.1:3893375-3945344 GCA_028555095.1 Dicrostonyx torquatus
TGCCAGGGAAGCTTCCTGCTTCCCAAATCTCCTGTTCTCACCTCTACTTCCTGTCTGGTTTTCCCGCCTATACTTCCTGCCTGGCCAATCAGCATTTATTTAAAACATGATTGACAGGATACAGAATTGTCCTGCACCAAGGCTGAGCTTGAACTCATGGAGATGCTCAGGATTTTTTATAATTCAGGTTCAAAACTTGGCTCCTTTTAGATGCTGGCAAGTAGGCAGACGACCAAAATTAAAACCAAAACCAAAATCAAAACAAAGAAATACAATAACATACAAACACATAATGTTTCTTAACACTTTGTTAATCCTCACTAAGCCAATATTTTGGAGGAAAAATAAGAATCTAGCAAATTATACAGAGCCATGGGCATGCTCATTGCTCGTATTACAGGCCTATGGGAGCAGAGACTGAGATGGGAGGTAAAAATCTCTCTTGAAGTCATGGAGCTAGCTAGTGCAGACACAAGGCTGAAGCAGAGCGTATGCACTCAGCCTCCAATGGCGCCGTGATTAGACAGGCCGGGAACTCAGGGGGCCTGTCAGGCAAGGGAGAGAGGAGCTGAGATCACGGCAGCTACTGCAGCTCGGCAACCAGGGCTGTCATTTCCCTCCCTTCGCGTCCTAATTAATCAAATCCTATTGAACATGAAAGAGAGTGAGATTGGATTTTTTATAACATGAATGAAAGAAATCAGTTCCCATCTGGAGCCTTGAGAACTCTCCTGGGGAAGCCAACGGGGAACACTTCCGTGCAACCTGCAAGGTAATTTCCTAATTTCCCAAGGATGCTAGAAGATTTGCCTATGTCAAGACCAATCCAGATCCACAAGCCTTTGAGAATAGCAGAACAAGCAGGGTCAAAGGTCTACAACAAAGGTATACCAACTTTTCTTTTGTAAAGACTAATTATGAAATGATACAATCTCTTTCCCCTCTACTTAACTGAGCCAATGTAGCCAAAAAAGGTGTAGTCCACATGTGAGTGAACAAGACTAACAATGGATAGAAAAAGCTTTAGTGTAGAAATTAAATTTTGAGTTTCTTATAATTTCCATGTACTCAGAGCTGTATTTCTTCTTTTTATTACTTTTTTTTAGTCAATGAAACTTTTAAGATCTGTCCTTAATTTGAAAGTCACACAAAGAAAATGTGCAGAAAGCAGAGATTTGAGTTCCAATCTTGTCTCCCTGCCATTAGTTATTTCTGTGACTGTTCATTTTAAAGAATTATGTTGACTGATTGATTGACTGACATGATTGGTTGATTGACTGACATGACTGACTGACTGATTAATTTGAGGAAGGCACACACATACCTTGGCATATCTGTGCAGTTAGAGGATGACTTGCAGGAGTAGTCAGCAGGGTGGAGCTCGAGTTACCAAGCTTGCAGATAAGGCCTTTCCCAACTGAGTCAATCATGCCGGCCCATCTGTGGCTTTTGACAGATGTTTAAATAATCCCAGCTTCAGTTCTTTTCCATGTGCGTTAGAACCTCCTTTGTAGATGGGGTGGAGCTGTGTGCTTTACATGCTCGCCTCAAATCATCCTCACAGTGACCATAGGAGGCTAAGAGGCTCAGAGTGTAGGCCAGGGAAAGATTGGGTAAGCAGTACTGATGCAGCCCTCACTTCAGTCTTCAGTGCAGCCAAGAGAAAGAAAACCAGAGGATGAAATAGCAGTGTTTCTTTCTTGGGGTAGCTACAGTGTTGAAGAGAGTCTGTGGCCTTGCCTGGCCTTCAGTGTTCCTTGAAGCTAATGCTTCTGCTGTGGACTGTGGTGGTTCAGGGAGTACAATGGCTCAAGGGACTTTGTCTGGTTACAGGGCCTGTCCTACTCATCTGGCTTACTTCCTGCTGAAAGTAAGTGGGAATCACCAGGAAGATGAACCTTGTAGGAGATAGTAAGCCAGACTTTCTGAGGAAGCAAGTTGCTATTGCCTGTCCTTTGTGACACTCCTAGTTCTTTTCTCTTGCTTCTGAGGTGAGCACCAGCTTCCCCCTTCTCCACAGGACATTGCTTCCTCTCTCTCTCTCTCTCTCTCTCTCTCTCTCTCTCTCTCTCTGCTAATGACTCCATGACGGCCCCAATACCCAAGTGTTCCTCTGGCCCTGTGGTTAGGCTCAGCTCCTCTCCTGTCTGTACTCGCTACTGACTTCTGGTGTCACTGCTGAGCGTGGACTCCAGTTTCCATGTGCACAGACAAGACACTTCTGTCCCCAAATTGAGTGCAGTCCCTCAAATACATCTAGAAAATAGGCATTCTCTGCTCCTCAGTTTCTTTTCAAGTCATAACATGGAAAGTAAAGTTTCACTGCTCAGAGCCCCTGGGCAGGCAGACTAGAGCAGTTATGAAGGGAAAGCCTGGCCCCCGGAACCCTTCGTCGTGGATTTAAATTACCTTCTCTCTGGATCCAGCAGCTACAGGTTATTCACCCTGTCTGTGTAACAGTTTCTTCAGCTACAAAGTGAGATCTTGTAGAGTTTGGGTGACAATTAAATTAATTCTTCCAACTGTACTTTCAGTGACACCTAAGCCTTGGTGACAACATAGGTGCCAGGTGTTGTGTTTGTCATTAATGTCGTCTATATCTTTGCATCCCAGACCTCCCCATTACCAGAGAGTGTAATGGTGCATTGTCTTATGGGAGCAGCTCTCAGCCCATACTCGGAAGTTCTCTGGATGACAATGACCACATCCTTGCATCGTCACCTGTCAGGAAGGTCTCTACTATCTGAATGAGAAGGAATGACTGCACAGTTATGAATCCTCTTTCCAATACAGCATTACCTTTTAATAGCACTTGCCTATGTCTCCAGGACTGTGAAGAACTTAGAACTGCTGAAACATGCCAGCTCCCCCTGTTTGGGTTGAGCGATGTTATCACGCATCATCCCTATCAGAAAAGCTCTCGTTGTTAGTTTAGCATTTGGTATGAATCCAGAGTTATGGAAAACACTTCAGTTACCATCTCTCTTTACTCTCTTTATGGTGTGGGAGGTCCTTCTGTCTATGTGTTGCTAAATGAATAAAGAACTGCCTTGAGCCTATGGCAGGGAATAACAGAACTAGGCAGAGAAAACTAAGCTGAATGCTGGGAGGAAGAAGGCAGAGTCAGTGAGAAGTCATGGAGCTGCCACCACCAGAGACAGATGTGATGAAATTTTGCTGGTACGCCACGACCTCGTGGTGATACACAGATTAATAGAAATGGGTTAAATTAAGATGTAAGAGTTAGCCAATAAGAAGTTAGGGCTAATGGGCCAAGTAGTGATTTAATTAATACAGTTCTCTGTGATTATTTTGGGTCTAAGCTAGCCGGGCGGCCGGGAACCAACAAGCTGCTTTCCCGTCTTTACTACACTCTTTATTTGCTTGATTCTTAGTTTGTACTTCACCACATTAGTGGTTTGAACAGTACCGGTGGACGTTGTGTTATCTGTTCCTCAATTAGGAGTTCTGTTGGACTTCCTGCTCACTAGACTCAGGTGATAGACTTTAAAGAGCTATACCAGGTCTCTCTGCACTATCACAGTGATGTTACCATCAGGCTTCTCCGCTGTCACAACGTTTCCCATTTACGATGAACAAGAATTATGAAATTACATGACCACTTGGTGCTCAAACTTTTACTCTCAGCTATTGGCATGCAAAATCAAAGCTAGAAAGGTCTTTAAGTTCTGACTCGCTATTGACATCATTCCTTCTGTGTTTATTATTTGGCCTATTTACAATATGAAATAATTTTCTATTTCTTCCATTTATTTAGTTTTATCAGTATATGGACACTGATTCTTATTTTTTCAACAGATTATAAGTTGCCACTATCATTTAAATTGGGGCAAAGGTTGCCAATTGTTTAGGGAGAGCCCCACAACTTGGCTCCAGTTCCTTTTTGAAATGTTTCTAAGCATCCATTGGGTAATTCTTTAATTTGTGTCCCAATAGGGATTCAGACCTACTTTGTGATGTTTTGCATAGTGCTGGAATCATCCAGGGCTACACAGCCATGTAGATAAGGACAAACTTGAATGAAAGAGCCACCGGTGTAAACATGACTGCTAAAACTTAGGACTATTCTGGGAATATTGGGTCTAATTGACCTCTGGATAGTTGTCATTGATCTCAATTTGAGACCATCCAGGTGAGTGGGGAATTGGAAGTCATCATAAAGATAGAGACGGGGCAGCTACTTCTAGCATTTAGTAGGTGATGTCAGGAATGACAAATTACTTGCAATGCACAGAACATCTAACAAAAAAATTGTCCCACAAGTAGCACCCCTACTAATAAATGGTACCAGCCCCTAGACTGCTCATTGGAATTAGTTTTTCTTTTGTTTTATTCTCATGAGAACTGATTTTATTCTTTTCACCTTATCCATTGACTCGACCACTATTTTTCCTTCTCTCTGGAATCAAATGAATTAGGTTAATGACCATGTCGTCTGTCTAAGCAATGAGAAGTCGTCACTGTAGATCTAGTATAACAAAGCCTCTATTTCTTATTCACCCATTGCTTTTCAGGAGACCCTGTTTACAGGTTGTCTAGGAGCCTAAGACTTCTGGCCAGACATACTCTCTCATCATAGAGTGTGCAGACAATAATCTGCCTTGTGCTTGGCTCTGCTCATTGTACCAGCATTGTAACAAGCATCTAAGACTTATATGCTGATCATTGTATTAAGTACCCTTTACATGCATTATCTCTTTAACCTCTGGGATAACCATTTATAAATCAAGTAGTTTTATTGCCCATTCATACAAAGGATGTAGGATTTGGGAAGTCAACACCATGCCCAGGACCGTACAGATCTACTGTGACAGACTCAGAATTCAAAACTCCACAGACAAATGCCACTCTGCATATGCAGCCTGCCCCTGTGACGGCATTTCCAATAGGATAAAAAAAATATGAATTTAAATAGCTAGTGTCTCAAAAGTGTTAAACCTTTACCACAGAGGGATAAATCACAGAACTGAATTAGGCTTGGAAGCCCTGCAAAGTCACTGCAGCTAAGCCATACTGTATCCTGTGGTTTGCTGGTGGCTTAAACCGTGGTCAAAATTAATCGGGCAAAGGTTTACTGTAGTCTTGAGGGAAATGCACAGTGAGATGTCCCCTGATAAAGAACATTGATTCTGTGCAGCTCTTCTACAGCACGCCAGTACGTGAATGTGCTCAGCAATATCACCACAGGGAGTCAATCGAGGGCTCTTACAGGTCTTCACAGAAACCAGAAGTATGGTGCCCAGGGCACAGGCTACATGGCCAACACCTGTGTGGCAAGCCTTATGACATGGTGCTCCCTGTCATCCTGTAGCACTTTTAGTGCTTTGAATTTGAGCTGACAGTTATTTGCTAAGATCTTAGCATGTGCACCAAAACGGCACAAGGCCACCCCTAGAATGACTCCATCCCTTCCTGCCTTATCTCCTCGGATGTGCTGGGTTCTTTTTATCTCCTTATATTGAAAATAGATTTTTTTTTCTCACATATCCTGTTTATGGTCTCCCCTCCCAGGTCCTCCACACCTTCCCTCCCATCTAGATATACCCCTTTCTGTCTCTCTTTAGAAAACAAAGAAGCTTCTAGGAAATATATAACTAATGTAATACAAAAACTAATACATCAGAATAGGACGAAACAAACAAGCAGGCGTAAAAGAGCCCAAGAAACAGATATAGCTGCAGAGGCCTACTCATTCATACACTCAGGAATCCCCATAAAACTACTAAACAGGAAGCCAGAATATATATACAGTACACACACACACACACACACACACACACACACACAGGACCTGTGGAGCAAAAAGAGAGAAAAAACTTTATAAAAGATAAAAACTTTTTAAAAGCCTAAACACAACATTCTGAGACAAGGAACCTACAAAGCTGCCATTGGCTTTGTTTTCTGTTGGTGTCCACTGCTGGGCACGTGGCCTACCTTTAAGAGCAGTTTGTTTTCCCAGTGAGACTCCCTTGAAGGAAACTAATTTTTATTTGTAAGTGGCTATCAATTGGAGATAGCTTCTGTGTCCACGTCTCCTTTTAGCTCTAGGACCCCATCTGGTGCAAATCTGCCGCCTTCGTCTCTGTGAGTTCGTGTGTGCATCGATCCTGTTGATTTACAAGGCCTTGATTCCTTGGTGACCTCCTTCTCCCCTGGATCCTTACACTCTAAACCTTCTCTTCTGCAGGGTTCCGTGTTCCCTAAGGGGAGGAATTTGATGGCTACATCTCATTAGGGCTGAGTGTTTGGAGGTCTCCTACTCTCTGTATATTGTCTGCCTGTGGTCTGTATTTGTTACCATCAGCTACAGGAAGAAACTTCACTGATGATGACTGAGCAAGGCACCAATCTACCTCCTTGTCTGGAGTCGCATATTGTGCGCATACTGTGTCCTTTAGAAGCAACTCCTGAAACAGAATTGGGTGCACAAGGCCTTGGTAAAGGTAACACCAGTGAACTGTGATGGAGTAGAATTGACAGGAAAACACAGCGTCTCATGATGTCAACTTTGTCTTCACCAGCTCACTAGCTTATTTTCCTATTGGGTGGAAATGAGTGGACCTTTGCACCCCTAGTTCATGTAGTTCTTGGCAGAGCTTGTGAACTGCATCATCTCAACCAGAAAGTCAAGGTGAAACTCCAGGGGCCAAATAGCTAAAAGGCACCACCAAACCATGTAGTTCACAACTGCGTAGTTCTTTGAGGAGGGCTCTGGATAGGCAACTATGTGCGTATCTAGATCACCTCTCTACATGCAGAGGCCATAAGGTGACATGGCAGTCAGCACAACTGCGATGGAAGTGTCCCCTCTATCACTTGAGTTCCCAAAGGCCCCAGACCATGCATGCAGTCTCCTTACCAGGAAAACACAATTTCATTCAAAGGAAGCAAATTGTCCTTTGCCTCCAGCCACCCTAGCCACCCTCAGTCAGTCTGAGAGCAGCTGTGCAGTGACTGCACAGCCCTATCTTCAATATGTCCCCTTCAAGTGGAAAGGAGCAGAAGCGACAAGGCCATGCCTTACCTTAAGGGATCATTTGTTCTTACTAACTTGATGCTTGCACACACGAGCATCTAGCAGCAGCAACCAACAACCCAGATGGGCTGTCAGCCTCACTTAAGGAGAGAGGTGCTTTCTGCACACTAGAAATATAAAAAAAAATCAATTTGAGGAGGAATAGCATTTCTTCAATTCAATAGGAGATTTGTGTATGTTAGAAGGCATTTCTAGTGGGGAAAGGGAAACACTGGTGTCATTTGTGACTTGGTGAGATGACCTGAAAAATCTCAGGACAAAGATTCCTGTGAAGAACCTGCTCTAGTGATAATGGAGGTGATGATTTCTTTCCTAATTGAGCAGTAATGACTGAGGTGCAGGCCACTTCCCTGGATTAATAAAGAGCCAAAGAGTTGGCAGGTTAGGCCATTAAGCTCAGCTGGTACCTCTTCTTAGAGAAGAACACAATGCCACACTCATGTTAATACGGTAAGGATAAGCCTGAAACAGTGAAGCAAGAATTTATTTCTGAGAAATAAATGTATGTGGCAATTAGGAATCTGACATAAAGTTGGGCAAGGCAAAGTCTTTCATGAAACAAACAGTCACATGAATTCTTCAGTTCCTGTTCGGTTCATAATGCCTTCAAGTATTTGACTGTCAAAAAAAGGTGAAAGGAAACAGGACCATTGGCAATACAAAAAAAAATAGTTTCAAGAAAAGCCACATGCAAATAAGCTGTTATGACTTACTGCCTCCCACTCTTCGCTTCAGACAACACAGGACTCGAGGACTAGGGTTGACCCCAGAACACTACACTTTCGGGAGACCCACCACTGCTACTGCTTTCTGGTGTCTCTCTGGGAAAATCAGAGTGCTTCTCACTGGAGCACTGCAGTTGAGCACAAAGAATAATCTGTTATCAGAAATGTCAGAAAGCTTGATGCACACCTTAGCAAGGCATAACCTCTGTCACTCCAAAGACTCAATCTGCAGAGATCTTAGAGTCCAGGGAACGTATTTTCACAATTCCAATTGATGATCAAAATTTCAAATCACTCTCTGCCTTCTAGCATCTAGATTCTGTAACCATTATTTCAATCTACAGTGAAGGAAATGGTTGATGTGACTTAATCTGCCCTGTGAAATCGCCTGTGCAGTAATCAAGTACTAATGTACCCATTCATTCAATCACATTTTACAAAGCTGTTACAGGGTAATGTCATGATTCTGGGGCCTGAAGATGTGGAGCTGAATAAAAAATAACCTCTGCTGCCATGCAGGATAGTGGAGTCTGCAATATGAAGAAAAAAATGCATTAAAGACACAGGTAGTAATAAAGGAGGATGGGAGAAGCACAGAGTGAGGGGATAATCTTGCCAGGCTCAGTGGGCAGAGAGAAAAGTAACCTTGAATTTCAATAGAAGATGCTCTCAGGCAGCATTCACAAAGAGCTTTCCCAGTCAAAAGAGGAGGCGAAGGAAGGGCGTGGCAAAGTAAAGAGCTGGGCATGCTAGGAACATGAAGGGGGACCAATGGCCACTCTCATCAGCGTCTGGGAGTGCTGATGCTCCCATTCTTCCAGCAAACACCTTACTAATCAAGTGTATGAACAGCAGCATGGTCCTCTTTCGGCTCCTACTTCTTGCCTTATGAGAGTGAGAGATGTTTACTCCCAAACTGGTTTCTGCCAGTGATACTCATTATTAAAAGTGTGCAATTTAGCTAACATTAAAGAGCTGCTGTTTCTGTGAAAATTAAGATAGATGCTTTGCAAAGTCTTGACATTTTTTAGTGAGTCACTAAAAAAGCTGCAGTAGAATTAAGCTCAAGAGATCCAGCTATAAAAGATGAAGGAGGATTATAAAAATCCCTCCAATAAGATTCTGCATCAGATTGCTTTGCTGGTATCTCAACTCCTTACTCTAATTTAAAGAAACCAAAATTGGAAATCGTAAAAGATACATTATGGGTATGTTTTATGCAAAAATGAAGAGGAATAAAACTCAATAAAAGTCCTGGCCTTACACTAAAGAAATGACAAACAAATGTACATTTGTATTTTGTATTAATACGCTTAAGGCAGACTGTGTGTATGCCTCATTTCTTTAACCAACGTTTTCATCAATTAACCAGATGCTAGCATTAGTGTGCTGGCTGAAAGGTTTCTGTAATAAAACAAAATCACAGTGGTATGAGAAAAGATCTAACTGAAGAAGGCTAGAGGCTTCCAGAAGCCATTGTAGGGCATTTGGAGTTTATTCTGCAAATTGGTAGTGGAAAATCACAGCGTGCCAGCCAAATGCAGCCGGCAGCTGCTTTTCAGAGTCTTCCTGGGACCCAGCCATATCCACCCAGTCTACACTTGTCTATAACTGCTTCCAAATGACAGCAGCAGAATTGAATAATTGTTACAGATATTATATGCAGGTGTTCAGAAAAGGTTAGTGCACATTTTTATGAAAGTATGAACTCCTACCCTTCTGCATAGACAATTCTTCCAATAAAAACCTCAGTCATTTGGGACCAAACTCTGCTGCCTTGTCCTCAGCACCGGAAAAGAATGATAAACACAAAGGTAGAAAATTCATCTCTTGTGAACACATAGGAAAATGATAATTCTAATACCATTAAAAATCTCTAAATTCTATTGTATGCAAACTCCATGATGCATCCAAGGTACAAATTTGATTTTCGTGAAGAAGAATTTGCAAAGCTGAGGCTACCCCACCCACAATGGCCAGTCACCCACAGAGTTGAAAGAGGTAGAAAGACAGCATCCATCATCCTGTGAGCACTGAGTCCCAATCTGCAGTGTGTCACACTAGGACAGATGCAGCTGTCTGCAGAGTAGGCATTGGAACACCCACCTGGAGTTAGCACCCAGCTCCCACCCCAACAAAGCACCCAAAGAGAAATTCAAAGCCTGTAGCTGACTAAGGAAGACTTCACAGACAACAAACGCAGGCTTGCTAAACTCCTGAATAAATAAATTCAGCATTTCACTTTAACGTCTTTGGAGAAATGTGCCCATTTTCAATGTATACTTTATTATAAACACCTTGAAATGATTAGGCCTAATGTCTACACATATTAATGAATGTATATTCCATTAGCATAGCCGTTCTGAAGCTGTTGAGCTTCACATTGGAGGTGACACTTTCGCTATCAAATATATTTTAACCACAACAGAAAAGAAAAATCCGAGACAGAGAACTAGATATTCTCTTTTGTAACTCATATTTATTATCTGGATCCAGTCCTTCTTCATCTCCTAATATTTACCTTTCATGTTCTTTTTTTTGAACATGTTATAGTGTGTCCAGTTTTAAGTACAAATACTATCTTTACCTCTCATATTCGTGTGTGTGTGCATGCGTGTGCGTGCGTGTGTGTGTGTGTGTGTGTGTGCACGTGTGTGTATGTGTTTCTGTTCAGGACAACGTCACACATCTTTACCTGGATTTTGTTTTAGAGTCAAGAACTTTCACTGGCTTGAAGCTCACAGATTCAGCTAGGCTGGAGGTCAGTAAACCGCAGGAATCTGCCTGTCTTTCTGCCTCCCTAGCATGGGTATTGCAACCATGCAGCGTTTTGCCTGACTTTTTTGTAGGTTCTAGGGGTGAAATTCAGATCCACATGCTTCCACAGCAAGCCTGTTACAATACAGGCAACATATCAGGCCACTCGGTGCTCCTTCATATACCATCCCATGTCTGTCACTTAATCACAATGTGTGAGTCTCAAAAAGAAACTGAAGTCCATTGTTAAAAGAGCCAAGCAACCAAGAGAATCAGGTAGAGATAGGAGGCCAGTGCTTAGATAAGACCTTTAAAATGTATCACAAAGGAAGAAAATACCTTATAACAGGTATTATAAAAGATGAAGTACAGATAGAAATTACACTCAGAAAAAATGTTCAACTTCATTAATTCAAGAAATGCAAAAGCAAGCCATGACAAGATACTATTCCCTATTAACAGGACAGCAGAAAGAAAACCTACCGACAGTATCAGGTGTGACAAGGACATAGAGCCATGGTGTCTCCTATGTTTTTGGTGGGAAAACATAGATGTTACACCAATGCTAGAAGACACTTGGACTGATTTTTATGGTGAGACCTATGCTTACCCTGTGTTCCTTCCAACAATTTCGTTTCCTTCTTCTAGTGAAGAAGGAAAGGGGATATCCACATAAAGCCTGTGCAATTTTTATCAGTTTTGTCTGAAATAGTTAAAAAATGGAAATAAGCCAGATAACTTCCAGTGCACTAATGGATAAACAGACTATGAAAAGAAGAAACAAACCAGATGTGATTTGGCTGAATCCCCAAAGGCATCATACTGTTTAAAAATGGAAGTTAATATCTAATAAATAGAGACTAAAGTTCTACTTACATAAATTCTGAAAATTATAACTATCAGAACGAACAGAGCAGTGGGGTTTTTAGGGAATAGAGCTGAGTAGAATGTAGCTGACATGTGGAGAATTCTGCTCAGCTATGAAACATTCCTGCATCTTGACTGTGGGGTTAATGTTGTAAGAACACACAAAGCTAAATACACAGGCATCGAGAAGAGGGAAGAGAAGGGCTGGAGAGAAAGATCAGCAGCTGGAAGCACGTGCTGTTCTTGTGAAGATCGGCGAAGATCTGAGTTCAGTTCCCAGCACCACTTGCCACTCCAGCTCCAGAGAATTCCATGCTCTCTTCTGGCCTTCACAGGCACCCGCACATACTTGCACATGCACACACACACACACACACACACAGAGAGAGAGAGAGAGAGAGAGAGAGAGAGAGAGAGAAGGGGAGGAGGGTGGCTAGAGAGAGAAGGAGAGAGGGACAAAGAAGAAGGGGGAGAGAGAGAGGAACAGAGAGAGGCATACTCATAAAAAATAAATAAATAAGCAAATGCTTTTAAACACTGGCAATACACAAAAGAGGCAGTGTGCTTTAGTCCATAGCCTTATAGCACACCAGTTTCCACATGTTCATCTGTATAGTAAGGTTGCCAGAGTCAAGGAACATGCTGTGCTATTTTCCCCACTTCTTTTAAATTTACATGTATGTTCATGTAGCTGGGTGCATGTGCACACATGTGAAGATGAGCAGAAGCTGAAAGAGTATGCTCACTGCCCTGAGCAGCTGTGACTCACGTGATGTGGGTGCTGGAAATCAAACTAGGGTTCTCTGCAAGAGCGATACCAGCTCTTAGCCACAGAACCGTCTCTCAAGCCCCTAATTTTTTTTTTCACTTCTAAAATGACTTTAAAACAAAAACCGCTCAACATCTGGTAAATAAACATGATCATTCGAGGGAACCATTCTAGGGGAGAGGGACATCAGGTGGCAGAAGACTCATTTTCTAGACAAGGAATATCTACCAAAGTGGAAATTAGAGAAAAGCTTTAAAGCTTCACAAAGTTAATCTGAGGAACTATCTCTTGGCCTTGAGAAGCAAACATGAAAATTAGGAAATTTCAGGGGCAGGCCCTATGCCCTGAAGTAGTTAGACAACACAAAAGAAACGCATTATTCTTGTAGATTTTTTGTCTCATGTTGTTTTATTTGGGCATTTTTTTTGTCTTATTGGTCTTTTGAGTGTTTATTTTGTGTGTTTTTTTCTGTGTGTGCTTCTTGGAGTTTTTTGTTTTCAAAGTGAAGGAGCAAACAAGTGGAAATAGGGGAGGGGAAAGCCTATATCAAACATTTTCTTATTGAAAAATATTTCAATAAGTTTTAAACTGATGGGAAGGAAAGAAAAAGAAGAAGACATGAATTTACTTGAAAGTTGACTTTTTACACAGTCACACATATATTTAAAACTAAATCTTTCTGCTGGGCAATGGTATTCAGGATGCAGAGACATCCTCAGCCTGTGAATTTGAGGCCAGTCTGATCTACAGAGCTACTTCCAGACAGCCAGGGCTGTTACACAGTGAAACCATGTCTTAAAAAGCCAAAATTTTTAAAAAAAGAAAACAAAATCAAAAACAAAATTTTTCCTTACATAAAAAAGTAAAGTAGTTTGACTATTCCTATGATAAGCAATCAAAGTAAATGTTTAAAAAAGGAAACTTGAGCAGGGAGGTGATGACACACGCCACAGAGGCAGGCAGATCTCTGTCAGTTGGAGGCCAGGCTGGTTCTACAGGGTGAGCTTTCGGACAGACAAGGCTACACAGAGAAACCCTGTCTCAAAAACAAAACAAAATTTAAAAAGAAAGGAAGAGAGGGATAGAGGGAGGGAGGAAGGAAGGAAGGTGAAGAGACAGGGGCATACCATGTTAAAAAAAAAAAAGATGCTGGGTGGTGGTGGCTCACGCCTTTAATCCCAGCACTTGGGAGGCAGAGGCATGAGGATCTCTCTGAGTTTGAGACCAGCCTGGTCTACAAGAGCTAGTTCCAGCGCAGGCTCCAAAGCCACAGAGAAATCCTGTCTCGAAAAACCAAAAAAAAAAAGATGATAAGATTTGCCCAGATATCTAGTCAGAAATTGTTCAAGACAAAAGAATAAAACCATCCTTAAAGCCAACTGGAAAGGAAAAGACAGCTCCGACTTCTACATCTGGGAGAAAAAAGACCAAGATTTTTTGAAGTGAAAATAACACGGGAAGCATTCCATCAAGACATTAAAGGAAGGTGGAGCTAAGAGCTCAAACTTCTCTTGCAGAGGACCTGAGTTCAACTCCCAGCATCCATGATGGGTGGATCACAGTCATGCATAACTTCATTTCCAAGAGAGCCAACACTGTCTTCTGGATGCTTCTGGTACCCATGGAGAAACATAATACTTTCATACACATACTTAACAACAAAAATCAATGTCTAAAAAAAGAAAGAAATGTTAGACGGATCTCTACAGAATGATAGTGACCCCAGATCACACATGAAGATATCTAAAAGGTGAAAAAAGTTGGAAAATAATGCAAAAACACATATTTTGTTATTTTGATGTTTATTAATTCTTTGAGAATTTCATATATTGTATTTTCATATCCATCTTCACATTCCTATTCACCCAACTTTGAGTTTTATTCATTTTTTTGGTTTTTGCTTTGTTTTGTTTTCCCATTTAATACAATTGGTATTGCCCATCTAGTTTTCTATGTGGGGCCATCCATGGACTGTGATCTATATTTCAGACTTAACACCATTAAAGAAAACTGACTCTTATGGAATCAGAAGCAATAAAATTGTCAGTCACCCCTCAGCTGGGAGTGGGACTTGATTCTTGCATCCCCCAAGCCATGCTGAGATGCTTGTCTGTCTTTTGCCTTCTATCACCGCATTTTTGCGGATGCTGTCACTATTCTGTGAGTTCACATGCGCAACTGCCCTGCTCTGTCTGGGAAAGCATTGTTCCCTTGGAGTTACCCACTACTTCTGGCTCTTAAAGTCTTTTCACCCCATCTTCCACAAAACTCCTGAGACTTGAGGGAAGAGATGTGATAGGTAGACCCAATTTAGAGCTGATTATCCATTGTCTCGTATCCTCTGCTTGTTAACCATTTAAGGGTCTCTGTGTTAATTGTCCTCAGGGTCAGTTCTCCCACTCCTACACCTTCAGGGCCAGCTCCACTATGTTCCTCAGGTGTGGCATAGGGGCTGCTCTCCTGAGTGCTTCAGTTGGTAAGGGGCAGGGCCAGCTCTCTGGCTCTTATGACCACAGGGCCAACTCTCCCACCTCCTTCAGGCACTGATGGGTGGGAATAGAGTTGGGGAGGGCTTCTTACCCCTGCCCATGCTTCCACAAGACGATGAATAATGGGGACAGCTCTCCCATGCTCACAACTTCAGGACTAGCTCACCCACATCTCCGCCAACAGGACTGGCTCTGTTCTCCCTAGGTGAGATGGAGGGCCTGCAGCTAATGCAGAACTCGGGCAAACTCCCCCACTCTTACTGCCTCTGGGCCCGTCCTCCTACCTGCCTCAGACATTGATGGGTACAGGGGAGGGCATCTCTGCCCCAACCTTAATGCCACTAGACAGATGATTAATGAGGACAGTTCTCCCATGCTCACAACTTTGGGGTTGGCTCACCCACACTTCCACCAATAGAATTGGCTCTATTCTGCTTACCAGGCAAGGTACAGGGCCTGCTCTCCTGAGAGTTGCAGCTGGTGGTGGGCAGGGGCAGCTCTCCCCATTTTATGACCTCAGGGTCAGCTCTCCCACCTGCCTCAGGCGTTGATGGGCAAAGGTAGAGAGTCTCTCTCCTCCTGCCCATACTGCCATATGGCAAATGAGAGGTGGGTCCAGATCTCCCATTGTCATGATCTCAGGAAGGTTCGCCAACTCGCCAATAATGGGGTCAGTTCAATTGTGCTGCCCAGGCTAGGTACAGGGCCTGCCCTTCTGAGTGTTGCAACTGGTGGGGGCCAGGGACAGAGGTGGGAGAATTTTTAATTACTGTTTGTCTCATCCATTGTTATGACTCTATTTAAATTCTTTAGTCTATCTTGATTTAATAAATCATATCTATAAATCCATTTGTTTTTATAGATTTTTACAGTTCAGTGAGATATAGAGTTTTAAATTATGTTCTTATAATTCTCTAAATTGCTTCAATATTGTCTCCCTTTTCACCTCAGGTTTTGTTAATTGGGGCCTCCTGATTTTCTTTTGATTAATTTTGGCTACAGATTTACCAGTCTTGTTAATCTTTTCAAGGAAACAATTCTTCATTTCATTCCATCTTTATATATTTTATAACTTTATATATTTATAACTTCTATCTTATTAATTTCTACCTTGAGTTGTATTATGTTTTTTTAACTACTCTTTTTGTGTGTTATTTGTTCTTGTTTTTCAAAGGTCTTTGGGTCTAGCATTAAATCATTAATATGAGATCTTTCTGGCTTTTTGATATAGACAATTAATATTACAAATATTACTCTTCGGATTCCTTCACGTGTCTTTTAGATTTTGGTATGTTGTGTTTTCACTCTCTTTCAATTCTAGGAATGTTCTAAATTCTCTTTATGAGTCTTCCCTTGGTCCAGTATTCATCAAGAAGTACACTGTTTTGTTTCCATGATTTTGTGTCATTTCTGTTGTTGACATCCACTTTTATTTCTTTGTGGTCAAAGAGTATGCATAACGTTATTTCAATTTTCTTAAAGTTCCTAAGACTAGGTTTGGCCAGGTGAGGTGGTGCACACCTTTAATCCCAGCATTTGGGAGGCAGAGGCAAGCAGATCTCTGTGAGTTCGAGGACATCCTTGTTTACAAAGCAAGTTTCTGGACAGCTAGGGCTACACTCAGAGAAATCCTGTCTCCAAAAAAGACAAAAACAAAAAGAAAAACTAAAACAAAGCTAGGTTTGTGTTCTCATCTGTGACCAATTTTGAAGAAGTTTCATTTAGCTCCAAAGTTTCATTTTTTAGATTTTGTCTGTATTACCTGCCTACTGACAAAGTATTGAAGTCACTTATTATCACTGTGTTGGGGTCAATCTATGACTTTAGATCTACTAGTGCTTCTTTTATGAAATTGTGTATGTGTGGATAGAATTTTAATATCTTTTCAGTGTTTTTTTTAATGAATATGAAAAGTCCTTCCTTAACCTTCTGAATAGTGTTACTTTGCAGTCTGTTTTATTGGATATTAGAATAGCTATAACTTTTTATTTCTTTAGTTATATTTGCTTGGAATGTCTTTTTCCATCATTTTTCTCTAAGGTAACATATTAGAGTGAGGTGTGTTTCTTGGAGGCAGCAAAAAGATGTTTTTAAATCCAATCTGTTACTTTGTGTCTATAATGTGCAATTGAAACAAATAATTGTGAGAGCTATTATTGAATAATGTTGAATAATTACTTTTAGTTTTTGTTGATACTGTGGTGTTTTCCTACATCACTTTTGGCTAACTGGTTTTGAGATTATATATTCCTTGTGCACTCAAGAGTATATTTAATCTTAAGAGTGAACTATTTCTTTTAGTATACTCTATAGAGCCAGCTTTGTAGATAAAAATTCTCCAAATCAGTTTTTATCATGAGAAGTTTTTACTTCTCCCTTTATTATGACTAATAATCCTGCTTCCAAATTACCATACTGAGGCTGTTATTACTTAGAAATCCTCAGCCAATAACTCAGGCTTATTGTTAACTAGTTCTTTTAACTTAAATTAACCCATTTCTATTAATCTACATTCTGCCATGTGGCCCATGGCTTCACATGTACTCCAGCATGTCCTGTTCCCTATTACCTGGCTGGTGTCTCCCCTGACTCCCCCACTTCTTTTTCCCATCATTCTCAGTTTGAATTTCCTACCTAACTCTCTGACTAGCTACAAGCCTGTCAACTTTTTATTAGTCAATAAGAGTAATACATATTCACATTGTACAGAAGAATTATTCCACAGAATTTTTCCCTTTTATCTTATTACAAAGGAAGGCTTTAGCTTTATCATAGTAAGATTATATACAAAAAACAGTCATTAAGAATTATGTTTACAATATCCAGTCCATTTGTATTTGACAAAATTAGAGAAAATATTCAATTATCTATTCTATCTTGATGAGTCTGAAGTTTCACATTTCACATCAATATATCTTATAGCATAACTAAGAAAACTATAACTATGACTATCTAGTCTTCAACTCCATCAAAGACCCCAGAAGAGCAAAATATTATCTGACAACAAGGACATTTTGCTTCCTAGACAGTCACCCAAAGTTCCTCTGTAACATTAGGCCATTTATCTTTGGCCTACAGGCCTAGCATATCTGACAGACTTTCCTGTAAAGTCTAGAATTTTTAAGAACTGTCCTACCATGTCTTAGCAAAGTTTTGGCAGCTGCCTTTGTGTGTCCTACTGGTCCAGTTTGGACAGTAACTGTCAGCAATCAAGGCGGGGCAAAAGCAATTTCTTTACCCACATGGCTAGTTTTTGGCATAAACAAAACAAACTCCATATGGAGCTTCTTCAATGCCCATCATCTTTTCTGAAGTAAATTTGTACTGCCAAGAGCAGACATATCTCACTGTTGTAAAAAACTGTATGTTATTAATGTGTTTTAAATGGTATATTATGTAGGTCTTTGAAATGGTTTCATTTATTTCATTAATGAATCAAACATTATTTATTCACCTGGAATGAATCAATAGCCTCTCATTTTCTGTGGAAGCAAAAGTGTAACCTTGCCTCCAAAGAAACATATCTTTTACCTTGAATTTTGAAGTCAAGAAATATTTAAAATTCTTGGTATTAAATTTTAAATAAAGAACATATTTGGTTAAGTTTAGTAGATTTTATAATCAAATATCTCATAGCAGTTATTATTTGCTCATTAACAATCAAAAAAATCGAAAGACAGCATAATAACATACAGGATCCAGACTCTGTGTATTTCTCATCTTTACATGACTTACTATATTTATTTTATTGCACTATTCCTTTTTTAAGGACTTTACTTATTTTTAAACTGTATTTTTAATCTAAGATTGTATACATTCTTTTTCTCCTCTCTCCCAAGACTACGTACATTTACAAACACACTGTGACCCATTTAGAGGCTCTTTTTTGTCTGGATCTGTCTTACTATGTATCTCTGTCCTTTTTCTGACCATATGAGCCTTTAAATGGGAAGATGCTGATCTGTGTTGAAGCCTGCGTGAAAGACTGTGGGAACCTGTTACGTGGTACTGGCAGCTCAAGCCCACAGCCTGTGGCCAGGGGATGCATCTCTGCACTGCTGCCCACATGAAAAACATGAACTAGATACCTGCAAAAGAACTGCTTATTGTTAATGTAATTCTTGCCTGTATATATTTGTATATATGTAGTTTTACTATATTAATTAAAGACTTTGCTTTTTGTTTAGATAAAAAGGGGTAAATATTGTGTGATATTTAGATTGTAATCTGACAGATAAAGCTTGCTCATAGTCAGAGGGCTGAGTTAGCCACTAACTGACCATAGAGGTTTGGAGGACTGTAGACAGAGAGGAGACAGGAAGTAGTAAGGTGGGCTGAGAGAAGAGCCCTTTCAGATGGAAGAATGGTAGAGGTAGAACGTTACTGGCTGCTGCTCCCTGCTTCTCTGATCCTTCAGGTTCTGACCATGATATAAAAATTAATTAGATTACTGCATCAGGCCTGTCATCTGTGGTCTTCTAGAACTTGTAGTACATCCATCTAAGCCCTTCTTGCTTTCAAAGTTCCCCTTGAACATTTTATCCCTTCTTTGTTGATGCTTCCAGTGACCTTCCTTTGTTCTGTGCATTCAGGCTTTTCATCATGTGGCAAAGGGAATTTCTTTCCTGCTCCTGTCTGGTTGACGCTCTCTGTGTTTTTTGTACCTTAATAAGCATTTTTCCCTTTAGATTTCAAATTTACTTTTCCTCATGATTCTGTTAAATTTTTTCTGTGCCCTTACCTTGGGGTTCTTTTTTCCTTCTATACCTATACTCATAGATTTGTTCTTTCATGGTGTGTTGTAAGGAGGCCACTTGTTCATTTCCTGGCTACCCAGATGTCCAAAATAACCACACAGAAACCATATTAATTGAATCACTGCTTGGCCAATTACTATTATTACTACATATAATATATATAATATTACTATATTGCTAGCTAGCTCTTCCATCTAGAATTAGCCCATTTCCATTATTTTATATTTTACTATGAGGCTCGTGGCCTACCGGCAAGGTTTCAGCATGTCTGTCTCTGGCAGCAGCTCCATGGCTTCTCCTTGACTCTGCCCTTCTTTTTCCCAGCATTCATTTTAGTTTTCCCCACCTATCTACCCTATCAGGCCAAACCAGTTTCTTTATTAACAAATGGTATTCACAGCATACAGAGGGAAATCCCACATTAATGGTGTTTTGTAAGTGTTCTGTTCCATTCTTATTTTTTTTGATTTTTGTTGGCTTGTTTGTTTTGGATTTTAACACTTTCTTGAACTTCTGCTCCCCTTTTTCTTCAAGACCTGGTGATCTCTCCTCTGTTCAATTGTTTCTGATGGCAAAACATTCCTATGAGCTATTCATTTGACTTCCTGAGTTTTTCATTTCAAGTTTTATTTTATTTTGACTTTTTTTCAGAGAGCCTATCTCTTTATTAAATTCCATTTTCATATTTTGAATTTGTTACATGCTTTCACCCAAGTGCTTGTGTTCTCACGGCCCTCCTTCAGTCATTTGTTTGTATCTTCTCTAGTTCCTTGAACATATAACTGCTGTTTCAAAATCACTGTTCTGTGCATAAGATGACTTTCTTTTCTCATTACAATGGGATGCTGCTTTTTGGAGGAAATACGTTTTTTTATTACTGTTTTTGATTTTGCAATGGAACCTAGGAGCTAGGTCATTGATAGTGTGTCTTGATCTGGCTATTTTGCCTTGTTTGCTATTTACTCTCATCTCTTGAGTCGTGCACAAGCTGAATGGTGCTTAGTATTCAGTCTTGGGGCCACTCTGTATTGGTGTGCAAATGGGGTGTCAGACAGGATCTCAGCTCAGCTGGGGATAGGCACAATTTCTGAGCCTATGAACCTTTTGCAGCCTGAGAAGATTGTGTCCATCAATCTTCAGAAGTTTGTAGAGGGATTTCCAGATTCTAAAGTTGATCCATTAGTTTTTGGTTGTTGATGCCTGTTGTGTGATCCCCAGTTCCCTGGGAGCAGGGGGTGAGGAGGCATGGAGGCGACAGCACAGACTTGGGAAGATTCCAATCTAGAGGCTCTTTATTTTAAAATGGTAACGGCGGGGAGGGATTAGGGAAATTAAGGTGCCACAGGAACACCTCTGATTGGCTTCTTCTTCTGGCAATTGGCGTTGTCATGTTGTGATTGGCTAGGGGTGCGCATCATTACTTACTGTGCCTTTGGTCCACTGATACGTTATTTTGGCCAATTTTGCTTATTCATCGTGAGTTTGCTTTTTTTCTTCCCTGCCTCATTGGGTCAGACCCCATGTGCACCCCATGTGCCAAGTGTGTGAGGTGACCAGGTGGGGAACAGTTTGGGAATCTATCTGGAGCTCAGGGTAGTGTCTACATGATGCCTGTGCTGACCAGAACGGTGGATTGGGTATCTGATAAGTTAGCAGGCAGGGGACCGTTTTTCCTATTTCTAAATAAAAACTGTAAAAGGTAACTTTATACATTTTTTTAAAATAATGTGCAGGATGCTATGGCCAAGTCACTCACAAATGCTGTGTTACTGTTTAGGTATTTTCATTTTGCATGTATTATAAGACACATTGTTACAATTTTATTATAAAGTATTACATGAAAGTAAACCATGAACAATTAAAGCTATGCAATACAAACCTTCAGTTAATATCAGACAACATAGAGTTGATAAGATAATAGCAGATAGTAAAATGAAATGAAAAGGTCAGTCATCACAGGGAGAAATAGAAGAGAGGAAAGGCACAAAAATATGAAAAGAAACAGTGGATCTTAATACAACTACATCAATTATAGCCCTGCATGTAATTGTCTAATGTCCTAGGAAAGCCCAAACTCATTAATGTTCCATCTTAATGAGTTTATCCTCTGGCATTCTCATTAATTGAAGGCACTACCATCCACCAGTGATACCCATGGAAGGGATGTTAAAAACTTTAATGATCATGTATTAAATCCTCATTTCAGCACATAAAGTTTATCCGAGCATACACCCTTCTCTACATCCCCACTTCTGCTTACAAACATGAGACCAATGGTCTGTTTCTCAGATTTCTACACAGTTCTCCAACCTGTCCAATGTTAATTTTTTGTAGCTGACCTACAAAACTGATCCTTCCCCCACTATGGAAACAAATCTGTCTATAGCACATTTCCAGATACAGTGTTGAGTATCTCCTCTGTTCAAAGAGAGCTGGAGTCCTTTCAGATGGCGTCACTCTTGCCACTTCCTAACTCCTGTTCTCAGCTTCAGACCCCACAAACTGATGTCACCATACAGAGACCCCACGTCATTCCTCGCTTCTACCCCTCTTGTCAGTCTTTCATCACTCACGGCCATCACCCCTCGCGACCTTTCTGCCTGTCTGACCTTTCCTATCCTTTGCGTTTGACCAGACTGTGGCATCACCCTTTACTTCTCCCTCCTTTACCCATAGCTTTGCTCCACTTTAGCATCCACGTTCACATTCACAAGACGCCCTTCAAGAAGCAAAAACGCCGAGCGCACTCTGCTGTGGTTTCCTACATGTCACTGTTTCTAGTATCTTTTATGTAATGAATCATAGAAAACAGGGCAATCCATGCACACTCTTAGGCCTTTAAAGGTCTACCCTTTGTTCCCAAGGTAATACTCATTATCTCTTAGGAGCTTTTTATTTGCAGCATACTCAATTACTGAGGTAACTAAATAGCTCTTACTGATCACAGCTAGTTTCATTTGCTTAATAACAACTAGCAAATGCTGTAGTACTGCCCCATGGCTACTGCACTCCCAGAAATAGGTTTATTTAAGATTAATCTCCAGGGGAGAAACACATTTTACCAGAATACACTATAATTGTTCATATAGCCACTTAGATCTACAGAATCACCAGTATTGTTCCTATTATTTTTCAATTAGGGAAAAAGTAAACCAACAGAGAATATCCAAAGAAGTTCACCATCAATTCCACTCCTTCAGCACACCCATTATTCCTAGAAGAAGCTTCTTTTCAGTCCTGTTTGATCAGTCACAGCCCACAATTCTCAGGCTCTTCATAAGCCTGCCCTGATCAGTAACAACTGACCTCACAGAGGTGTCTCATGGGGACATGTTCAGTGGGCAAAGCCACATGCTGAGCATGCATGAGGACCTGAATAGGCACCACTAGGATCCATGTGAACTGGGAGATGGGGTTATTCAGCACTGGGAGGAATGGAGACAGGAGGATTCTTGGGCCAGTTTGGCTAGCTACTCTAGCTGGAGGAAAAAATGGCACAGTTAGTTCATTCAGTTAGAAAACTTTCTCAAGGAAATAAAGCGGAGGGTGGTTAAGAAGGACACTTGGTAGCCTCATCTGGCTTCTGTGGGCACAAGCATCTGCACACACGTGCACTTCACTAACATTCACATCACACACACACACACACACACACACACACACACACGAAGGAAAGAAAGAAGGGAGGGAGGGATGAGGAAAGGAGGAAGAGGGATGAGAGAGAGGAAGGGAAGGGATAAAAGAAGGAAGGAAAGAAAGGAAATAGAGAAGGGAAAAAACAATGTCTCTTCTAGCTCTGAACTACCACAGGGTTTATTTTCTCCCAGATTGTAACATTCCTCTAGTAGTCCCTGAGTACTTACTTGTCTTTGATACTTCTTATTCTTGTTGCCTAAACAGTAGCAATATGGCAGACAGAGAGACAGGCATAAGACTTGGAGGGTCCCAGTTGCACCACTGAAAGTGAGGCTAACTGAGGCCTTCCTCCTCTACCTCTTTGTTGTAAGACCTTTGTGAGTTTCCTGTAAGAAACACAATGCCAAGAAAGAGGACCGGAATCACATGTGATGCACTCCAAAGGGTACCATCCTGTCCTCTCAGGGCACTCTCATTAATCTGTGCTTCATAGATGGCTTCAGACATCCTTTCCAGGACTCTTCGAGAATGGCAGCTTCTTGGCTGTGAGGTGCATGATTCAGACTGAGTTCTGTGTTCATGAGCCCCGTGTGTTATCAGGCCAGGTCTCTAGTCACTTACCATGGTGTGTGGGTTGCCACACACTTAAGAAATCTGAAAGCCCCAGTGGGTGGTGAGTGGTGCTGACCACCTCAGGGTCAGAGAATATATGCACTGCCCCTGGAAGGCTAGATACAGAGTGATTACTTCTCTCAAGAAATAGTTTCACTTTTAAAAAAATGAAAAGTACTTTAAGATTCCATCTTCCCCATCAGAAAGTCTATCATCAAGGAAACAAACAAAATAGTAAGATAATAATAATGATAAAAGGGGAAGCAAAACTAAAATGAAGAATAAATGCTGTATCTGGGCAAAGCTTTTCCCAGAAACCATGAGTTTCTGAACAAAAGCCTTGATTACAGAGGTGGGTGCCTCCTTCTGAGTTTTTGGCTAGGGAAGCCCTGTAGGCCCCCAAGACAATACAAAGCTCTTGCCTTTACTTTAAAAATTATTTATTTGTGTGTTTAAGTGTTTAGTCTACACGTATGTGTACCATATATGTGCCTGCTGCCTACCGGAGTTCAGAAGAGGATCTTCTTGAACTGGATTACAGACAGCTATGAGCCAGCCTACCCATGGGTGCTTGGAACCAAGACTGGGTCCTCCTCAAGAGAAGCAAGTACTCCTAAAAACTGAGGCATTTCTCCATTTCCTGGCCATTATTTTTGATTCCCCACCAGAAGTAGATGACAAGACCTGTTGCTGGATACACCACATACTGTGTGACACAGAGAAGACAAGATGAAACTGAGCCATGATTGTCCTCCTTCCCAGAAGTCTCAGAAGGTGCTATCCAGGTCTCTGGGCATAGGCATGCTATCAATTGCCTTACTCAGTGATAGTCCTGTGATATATAAGACCAATCTGTCCTGTAAGAAGTGCCCACTTGTGCAGTGGTGGCCCTACAGTTATTGGAATAACAAATTACTCTCTGGTTGGATTTGAGGTACTGGAAACCTGGTCAATAACCCATCATAGGGGAGATGGTGTGCTCTGGGAGGAACTGAATAATGCTGTTTAGCTAGAACAACACAATGTCAAGCTGCCCTCTGAAGAATTATGTTTGTACCCATAGATGAGCCTTACTGTCAGCCATAATGAGAAAATCCTCTCTTTCCAGTGAACAGTGGTAAACACAAACATTCATGACCGCACAGATGCTGAGTATAAGTGCTGAAGGAGTATATAAACAGACTGCAGAAGAGGGCTGAAAAGAGTATGAAACTAGAAAAAAAGGAGAAGGACTGGAAAGTAGCAGCTTCTGGGCAAGACAAGCCATTCCAATGATAATCTCACAGCAACCATGGGTGTCTTGTAAGACATGGTACTTACATGTCACTGTGTAGTAAGAAGAATTAGCCAGCCAGCAGTCAGGCAGGGATAGAGAAGGACCTCAAGTTCCCACTCCTCACTGCTGAACCATTTACTACTGTTAAATCCAAGGAGAGATGAAGTCATTTCCTCAATTGTATACCCACTGAAGTCCCAGATAGATGGTTTCAATCCAATTGTCACACAGCCAGGAGATAATCCTGCTTAAATGGGTCATAGAATAAAACCATAAGTCATGAAACTGGAATGGATGGAAGATAAGAGAAAGTGGGGGGAGGGAGGCATGGGGGTTAAAATAAATCATACACGTGTATGAAATAGACACATAACAAAATTAGAAAAAAGAAAGGAAGAGACAGGAAGGAAGGAAGGAAGGAAGGAAGGAAGGAAGGAAGGAAGGAATGAAGGAAGGAAGGAAGGAAAGAAGGAAGAAACAATAAATGTTTCCAAGATTCAAGGATAAGGGACCCTTTTAGTGGTGAGGGGGATATGCACTCCTTTAATCCTAGCATTCATGTGGCAAGATAAGTTGATCTCTGTGAGTTCTAGGCCATAGACCGGCCTGGTCTGCAGAATAAGTTCCAGGACAGCCAAGGTGACACAGAGAAAACCTGTCTCAAAAAACCAAGAGTGGGAGGGGAGAGGGAGAGAGGAAAAAAGAGAGGGGAAGAGGAAGAGAGAGAGAGACTAAATGCTGCCACAATTCAAGGAAAAGGGGCTCTTATACATGTCTGGTGGGAATATAAATTAGTTCCACTACTATGGAAATCAGTGTGGAGGTGGGGGTTCCACAAAAACTAAATGTGATAATTGGCTTTACAAGTCAACTTGCCGTAGCCTAGAACCACCTAGCAAGAGAGTCTAGGATGAGGAATTGTCAGTCAGGTAGGCCTGTAAGCACACCTATGGAGAACTGTAGGGGGTTGTTAAGTGGGGTGGGAAGGCTCATCCTAAATGTAGGCGGATCCTTTTTATGGGCTAGGATCTGTGTAAGAGAGGAGAAAGCCAAGTGAGCAGAAGCTGCAAGGAAGCACGCCTGTGTTCACTCTCTCTCCTGACTGTGGATATGAATAGATGAGCTGCATGCATTTCTGCCTTGACTGCCCCTCAAAGATAGGTGAACCTGGAATGGAGGGCAAATTAATCCTTCTTCCACTAAGTTCCTCTTTTTCAGGATATTTCATCACAACGGAAATGAACCTAGAACACTAAAACAAACCATAATATAACCCCTTTGTCAGTCCTGAATCAAAGTCAGCATACAGAAGAGATATGTGGACATTATTGTGATTCTGTGCACAAAGCCCACTTATGGCGATAGCCTAGGTGTTTAATCAGTAGAGAAATGGATGTCTCAGTGTGGCGTATATATGCATTATATTTACCAGTATAAGTTTATTCATAAAAAAAACAAAATATCACTTATGGGAATATATATGGATCCAGAAATAGTCCTGTTAATTACAATAAGCCAGACCCAGAAAGACAAATACTATGTTTTCTCTCATGTGTTGAGTCTGTATTTGAAGAGGGCATAAAAATGTAATGATGAGTTAAATGAGAAATTTTAAAATGTGAATAAATTCCATAGAGAGATGTGACAAGAGATAAAGACAGGTATGGAATTTTTTATTATTTTATTTTTATTGCTTTAAAAAAGTACCAATCCAAATTCCCACTCCTTCCCCTCCTCCCACTCCTTCACACACCCTCCCACCCCACTGCCCTCCAGTCCTAAGAGAAGGCAAGGCTCCCTGCCCTGTAGAAAGTCCAAGGCCCTCCCTACTACTTCTAGGCTGAGCAAAGTATACATCCAAAGACAATAGGATCCCAGCCAGTACATGCAGTAGAGACAAATCCCAGTGCCACTGTCAGTGGCCCCTCAATCTGCAGTAACTGTCAACCAACCACATTCAAAGGGACTAGTTTGATCCCATGCTCATTCACTCCCAGTCCAGTTGGAGTTGGTGAGCTCCCATTAGCTCAGGCAAACTGTCGCAGTGGGTGAAACCCTCGTGGTCTTGACCTCTTTGCTCATATTCTCACTCCTTCCGCTCTTCAGCTGGACATTGGGAGGCCAGTCCAGTGCTCCGATGTGGGTCTCTGCCTCTGTTTCCATCAGTTGTTGGAAAAAGTTTCTATGGTGATATATAAGATAATTATCAGTCTGACTACAGGGCAAGGCCAGTTCAGGCACCCTCTCCTCTATTGCTTAGGGTCTTAGCTGGAGTCCTCCTTGTAGATTCCCAGGAATTCTTCTAGAGCCAGATTTCTTGCTAACTCCATAATGGCTCCCTCAATCAAGATATCTCTTTCGTTGCTCTCATATCTGTCCTTCCTCCATCTGGACTATCCCATTTCCTCAAGTTCTCCTCAACCCTCCCCTTCTCCCCTTCCTTCTATCTCCTGCCCCCATGGTCCCAATTTTGTCAGGCAATTTTATCTGTTTCCAATTTCCATGTAGGTCTATATATGTTTTTCTTTGGGTTCACCTTATTACTTAGCTTCTCTAGGATCATGAACTATAGGCTCAATGTCCCTTGTTTATGGCTAGAATCCACTTATTAGTGAGTACATACCATATCCATTTTGGGGGGTTACCTCACTCAGGATAGTGTTTTCTAATTCCATCCATTTGCATGTAAAATTCAAGATGTCATTTTTTTTTATCTCTGAGTAGTATTATAATGTGTAAAAGTGCCACACTTTCTTTATCCATTCTTCAGTTGAGGGGCATCTAGGTTGTTTCCAGATTCTGGCTATTACAAATAATGCAGCTATGAACATAGTTGAACAAATGCTTATGTATTATGATTGAGCATTTTTGGGTATATGCCCAAGATTGGTATTGCTGCATCCTGAGGTAGATTGATTTCCAATTTTCTGAGAAACTGCCATACTGATTTCCAAAGTGCTTGTACAAGTTTGCATTCCCACCAGCAATGGATGAGTGGTCCCCTTACTCTACATCCTCTCCAACATAAGCTATCATTAGTGTTTTTGATCTTAGCCATTCTGACAGGTGTTAAGATGATATCTGAGAGTTGTTTTGATTTGCATTTCCTCGATAGCTAAGGAAGTTGAACATGTCCTTAAGTATATTTTGGCCATTTGAAATTCTGTTGAGAAATCTCTGTTTAGTACAGTACACCATTTTTAATTGGGTTATTTAGAATTTTAATGTCTGATTTCTTTAGTTCTTTATATATTTTGGAGATCAGTTCTTTGTCTGATGTGGGGTTGGTGAAGATCTTTTCCCATTCAGTAGGCTGCCTATTTGTCTTATTGACTGTGTCCTTTGATTTACAGAAGCTTCTCAGTATCGGGAAGTCCCATTTATTTATCGTTGGTCTTATAGTCTGTGCTACTGGGATTATATTTAGGAAGTGGTCTTTTGTGTCCATGCATTGAAGGCTACTTCCAACTTTCTCTCTTATCAGTTTCAGTGTGGTCAGATTTATATTGAGGTCTTTAATTCATTTGGACTTGAGTTTTGTGCATGGCAATAGAGATGGACCTATTATCATTCTTCTACAGGTTGACACCCAGTTATTCCAGCACCATTTGTTGAAGATTCTTTTTTCCACTGTACAATTTTAGCTTCTTTGTCAAAAATCAGGTGTTCATAGGTTGTGGATTAATATCCGGGTCTTCAATTCGGTTCCATTCGTTAGAGGCATTATCATCCCTGACATCAAGCACTATTACAGAGCTACAGTATTCAAACAGCTTGATATTGGCAGAAAAACAGGTATGGATATTATTACAATATAGAATATGCAAGTTTGAAAGTGAAATGATCAGACCCATTATTTTAAACAACGAATATATTTTAATAAAAAGTAAACTAGTGTCTGGTATGTAGCTCAGTGTTAGATTACATTCAAAGCATTTGTGAGGATGAAGTACTCAATATTTCAAGTGTTTCATCACCTGTCGTTGAGGAACTACTGATGCAGGAGGTCTCCAAGAAGTAAGATTGATGCTATAAGGGATTCACTCATAAACTCATAAACCTATGATGCTATAAAGGATTTACTCACGAACTCACTGCCCTAGTTGGGGTTCTTATTCCTAGGAAGAGACACCATGACAAGAACACCACTATTAAGTGAAAACGTTTAATTGAGGGGGCTCACTTACGTTTTAGAGGTTCAGTCCCTTATCATTTTCTTGGGGAGCATGGCAGCAAGCATGGCAGCATGCAGGCAAATGTGGTACTGGAACAGAGAGTTTTATATCCTCTTGAGTCGGAAGTGACAGGAAGTCAACGAAAAGTAACACTGAGGGAAGTTTGAGCAAGAGACCTCAAAGCCCACCCCCACAGTGACACACTTGCTTCAACAAGGCCACACCTCTTAACAGTGCCACTCCTTTTGGGGTCATTTTCGTTCAAGCCACTTCACTTGCTTAGGAAATATGAAATGACACGAAGAGCTTAACTACAGGAATGTCACCTCCAGTGGCCATGGCAGATAATTGTGTACCAGCCAAGCTTGTTAGACACTGTAAGAAAGAATAGTGTATACAATAATTGAGGTGCGGTGTCGCAAAGGAAGTTTCTGCTAATGTTTATTCACCAAGATTGACTTCTAGGAGACAACGTTCACTTACTACTAGCCATTAGGTCCATCCTTAGACCATGAATATGCTTCTACCATCAACACAAGGGGGCAGCTCAGGGTCACAACCACCAGTAAGTCCCTGTCTCCCATTAGGTTCCCTCTGTTCCTATCAGACAAAGCATAATTCTGTCAGGCGAGCAAGATGAACCTGGGCAACGGCCGTTTGAAAAGAGCAATTCTGGTGCACTTACAGAATTGTGGGAATATATTTGCTCTATAAATCTCCCCTCTGCCCAAGTGAGCAGACATGCAGTCTCAGTTTAGACTGTAGGAACAGAGTAACCTGGACCTGAAAGAGACTTAAGGATGACAGTGTGCTGAATGCAGGAGTCTAAACCTACATAAGCTAGTAGAACTCTCTGGTCCAGGCCAACCAACTCCTGTGAGCACCGGCCAGAGTTGGATGCAAGTTGTATTATTAAAGAGCTTTTTCTGTTTTTAAAATATTTATTTATTATGTATACAATATTCTGTCTGTGTGTATGCCTGAAAGCCAGAATAGGGCACCAGACCTCATTACAGATGGTTGTGAGCCACCAAGTGGTTCCTGGGAATTGAACTCAGGACCTTTGGAAGAGCAGGCAATGCTCTTAACCACTGAGCCATCTCTCCAGCCCCTAAAGAGCTTTTTCTTAAACAATCTCTAAGTATGTAGAATGGTTTCTTATGAGGAAGGCAAATTAATTCTACAACACTATAGCAGTAAATGGCTTCTAAGAAAGAAAAACAAGTTTTCCCTATGGAATTAGGCCCTGATAGGTTATCAAGTCTATGTACATATGCTGAAAGAATAGTGAATGCACTCAGTATGGTGTGTGTGTTTGTGTGTGTGTGTGTGTGTGTGTGTGTGTGTGCGCGTGCATGTGTGCTCATAAAAACAATAAGAATTAAGAAGAGAATGTGAATTTGGCAGGTAGGCAACATGAGGGGAAATGGGAGCAGGAGGAAATTATGTAAATACAGTATTCATGTATGAAATTCTCAAATACAATGAAGGTTAAATTAAAAAGAAAGTAGTCTATGAGACAAACGAAGATTCAAAACTTGCAGTAGTCTGTCTTCACCCATGTTAGACCGGCAATGAGATTATGGCCCACTCTGTGCAGGACAGAGATGAATTTTGCACGCATTTGCTGTTTTCAGCTTTGTCTGCCGGTGAGCCCTCTCACAGCTTAAGTACGGAAGGCCCTCTCCTGGGACTATCGATTCCTCCTCAGTCACAGCTGAAATCCTTTCTAGGCGCAAACAAACTCTGATATTTAAAGACAAGGAGCTCCTGCTTCACTTTTCTTCTGTCGCCATCTGCTAAGCTAAGAGAAAACAAAACCAACCCTGGAGTTTGTTTTCACTGCTGTGTAGCCACAAATTTTGGAGAGATTGAAACGTGTGTTTTTTTGTTAGACTCCTTCACAGGACTGATCAACATCCTGACAGACATTATTTGGCGATTCACTGGAGACTTCATGGCCCCCGACCTGGTTTGCAGAGTCGTCCGCTATTTGCAGGTATGGAAATCACCTCCCCAGTGTGACGAGCTACACTGAAGCCAACATCAGCTCTGGGGTAGCATGAAGGAATAACGACTAAACCTCTGTTCCTGTGCAACCCGTCACTCCCTTCTTCCTAGGTGAAAGGACAAGAACTCTAGGTGAAATTCTAGAATTTTTACAAATTGGTGTTTCTTTTGCTACAAATAATGCATAAGCAAAGCAACAATTAAAATAATAAATACATCACTGAGTGAAAACAGTGGTCAGCAGTAACCCTTGCGACATGCTATAGCTAGATAATACCCCAAAGTTATGTCAATGCCTACAGTTTTATCACTCAGACTCTTCTTCCAGGAAAATGTTAACAAATGGCTACATAATGACTATTAACCACCTGATTGCCACATAAACTCACTTTCTCAAATTTCTATTAGCATTCAAATACCTTCTCTAAATTATTGTCCTTCTTCAAATATTTTATAACTAATCCTTGCTATGTCTTATGCTCTGCTGTGATCAACATTTAAACTCATATACATAGGGCCTGGTGATGTGCTTTAATATAAACTAAATATATGAATAATATGTGTATGTGATTTACAGTATAGCATGAGATAATTTGAATAGGCCTGGGAAGAAGGCTTTGTGGGTAAAGGACTTGCTATGCATGCATGAGGAACTAACTGGATTTGTATCCCCAACATCCCCATAAAAGCTGGGCAAGGTCATGTGTATCTGTAACCCCAGCAGTGGGGAGACAGAAACCGGCCAACCCCTGAAGTTAACTGGCGCCAGTCTAGCCAATCGGTTAGCGGTGGGTTCAATTAGAGACCCTGTGCTTCTAATATTACAATTAAATTCCATTACTCCATTTCTAGTACAGTTCTTCAGGACTAAATTATCTCAGATTTACAGAAGAATAGCAGCATATCTGGGAAACGTTACCCTCTTAGAGTCCACTTGCTAGGGGTTTTAGGATATTGTATACATCTTCAGAAGTAAGATTATGGTTTCGTTCATTTTATTACTTTTGAGTTATGATAAAATTTGTTTCTTTGTGGGAAAACAAATGAGAATAGCTGTGATGTTAATATTCTTTGTTCTCTGAATAGGACTTTAAAAGGAGTCGTTGCAGAGGGATGGTGTTTTGTTAGAGTGAATTTGGTATAAACCCGTTGGGCATGCAAGGGGTGCAGTCATCAATATGCAATACTTACGTGAAAAATGTCTTCTACCTTCTTGTGGAGACTTTTTTTGTGAAGAGAGCTGATTTTGATTATTCTATTACTATAATAGTAATAGATTGCTGAAGAGCAAATTATAACCAGACTTAGTTGCCTAATATGATATGTATTTATCCTCTCATGGTGTCTATTAGTCAAAAACTCTAAAATAGGTTTCTTAGGCTAGGATCCATTACATGATTCACAACACTGGGCCTTTGTAGGGCTTATCTGGGACCAGACAATTCACTTATGTAACCAGTGGCTACGCTAATGTGTGGCCTCCGCTGGGTGCTCAATATACAGCAACTGGATTTCCCAAGAGCAATTTGTCCTGGTGACCAAAAGAGAAGTGTCAATGTCCTTCACGTAATCGTCTCAGTAGTTCTACACCATCCCTCCACATTTTTTCTTTTGGGCACGCAAGTCAACTCTGATCCTCTATGGGGAAGAAGGAAACCACTGGAGAGACTGAAAGCAAGAGAAGACATCTATTGGGGGCCTGTTGGAGGTTGGCCACCACATACACCATCATGCTTTCCAGAAGTGTATTTGTAATTCACGCTGTTTTCTATACTTACCAACTTTAAGCTGTGACCAATAACCCATACCAAAAACATTTCTTTCAATTTCATTTATTAACAATTATGAAAATAATAGTATGTAAGATACATCTTGGCAGGAAAACGCCAGTGATTCTCTCCTATGGTGGGAGAATGTTTGCGAGCTGCTGGAATGAAGACTTGTAGGGTTCTGGAGATTCACAAGAGCTTACAGGAGCTTGGAAGCACCAAGGAGAGAGTCCATCTGACTGGAGGAAAGTGAGCTTTGTGATATTGCAGCCTTTAGTACTCCCATCCTGCAGTGTCCGTTTCTGTGACATCCTTGAGCATTACCAGCTCTCCTTCACAGGGAAGCATTCTGCCAGCCATCAAGAGACTAGATCATGGGTAGAGCCTTGCAAAACCTTTTCCCAGAGAGCTGCCATTATTCCATGCAGCTGGCAGTCCTGCAGAGGACTGGACTCACAAGGCTTACTCAGAACTTTTCCTTTGTAAAACCTCTTTCTCTCTGGGTATTTGTCCAAAACAATTACAGGAAATTGATGTAAGCTATAAGATAACTGTTGAGAAAACCAATAAATGAAACAAATTCTAAAACATAAGCTGAGTAGTGACACATTATTGAAAATCTATGACATATTTCATAAATTCTATGACCTTAGAATATAAGTGCACACCTTGGACTGTGCAATTGTCAGGAATGGGGGTGGCCCGAAACTATTGCCTTTGACTGAGACATCTGACAAAGTCTTTTCATGATTAAAAAACAATGTTTGAGAAATTAGGACTAGGGAGAAAGCAACTCAACACAAGAAGTGTTGTGTGTGGCAGAGCCACAGCTAACAACACACTCAACAGTGATGAGAGTGCACTCTTCCTTCTCTGAGGTCAGCAACAGACAAGGATGCCAGCCTTGCCGCTTCCACTCAGCTAGAAAGGCTGCCAACAGAAAGAAGTAAAAGCTTCCAAATTAGACATGCAGAAGCAAAAATGCCTCCAAAGAGCCTGCCAGAAGGTTAGAATTAATAAATAAAGCCAAAATTTGCAAAATATAAAATCAAAATATGAAACAAGGAGCATATCTATCACAAAACTATTCAAAAAATTATGAAAACTACTGTACTTATAATAACTACAAAAGTATACCAAACATAGAGGAATATATTTGAATAAGTATCTATCAGTTCTAAAAACTGGAAATTATAACGCTACAATTAAATAAGAAAAAAGAAATTAAAGTATGCATAAGTAGATAGAAAGATAGTTAATAGCCATGGATCAGAAGAAATGTTTTTTGTAAAACTGCCTTGAATGATCTATGGATTCAATGTAATCCAAGTAGAATTCCAACCACATTTCTCATGCAAATAAAAAACACAACTACAATACATAGAAAATCACAAAGACCCCAAATAGATGAATCAATATTGAACAAGGAGATAAAAGCTACATCTGTTACACTGCTTGATTTGAAAAATACATGGTAATGTCACCTACTGTTAGTGAGTTAGTGTTATTCTGTGTCTTTAATTCCAATACTGCAGTTTTATGAAATTGGGTGCACCAGAGCTTAGTGTATATATACTTAGGTTTGGATTGCATGTCTTGGGTAACTGTCCCCTTGATTAGAATGAACTGCTCGTCTGTATTTCTTCTGGTTACTTCTAGTTTAAAATCTCTTTTGCTACATATAAGAATAATAACATCTGCCTGCATCCCAATTCCATTTCTTTAAATGCACTTTTACATCCTTTCACTTTTATGTAGTACCTATCTTTCAAATTAAGATGAGTTTCTTACAGACAATATAAAGACAGATTTTGCTTCTCAACCCAGTCAACTAGCTTGTGTTTTAAGATTGAAGAGTTGAAGCCATTAATGTTATTGAAAGCTGTTGATGTCAGACATTGCTTTGTTCTGCTGTTTGTGGTTTTAGTTGTCTTATTGCTTTGGTAGTCATGTCGTCATTGGTTTTCCATCTAGAGACTCCTGGCTGTGCTTAATCCCCTCTTCGATCTGAAGCATTCAAGAAATTAGGGATACGAAGGGAGCAACTCAACACTATTTCTTCCTTAAAAATAAAGACCCTGTAAACCACCAAAGCTTCTTAGATTAGCAGCTGCACTCTTACCTGTAAAGCACTCAGAATTGCTGTTACAAGTATTATAGGCAGGCCGAAGTGTGTCCACAGTGAGTCTGGTCACTTTTATGTCAAATAAGCAGCCATCAGACACAGCTTTAAAAAATTCTTTTAAGCATTCTCTGTCTAAGCTCAGTTATTTCTGTGACATTTTAAAATTCTTCTCTCACATATAACATTCCAAACACAGTTTCCTCTCCTTTCCCTCCTCTAGTGCCTCCCCCCACCTCCTCTCTCCACCCCAGAACCCCCCTCTTCCCATCTATCTATCCTCTGAAAAGATCAGGCCTCCCAGAGACTTCAACCAAGCATGGCATAACAAGATACTACAAGACCAGGCAGGTACCATATCATCAAGGTAGGTCACAGCAACCCAGTAGGAGGCAAGTAGACAAAAGAGTCAGAGGCAACTCCCCTCCAGCCCTGCTTCTGTTAGTAATTCCACAAGAACACCAAGCTATTCAGCCATAACATATATACAGAGGATCTAGGTCAGACCCTTTCGGGCTCTCTGATCTCTGTGAGCCCCCCTGAGTCATGGTCAGTTGAATCTGTGGGCCATGCTCTTGTGGTGCCCATGATAGCTCTGGTTTCTCAATCCTTCCTCCCCACTTCTCTGTAGAATTCCTTGACGTTTGGCTGAGGGTCTCTGCATCTGTTTCCCTCAGCTTGTGGTCTCTCAGGATAACGATTCTGCCAGGCTCTGGCCCAGAACACTCTGAAGAAAGGACAAACTGTAGGTTGAGGCCTTGCCTAGTTACAGGAGATGGCTGACTCAGGTTCCATGTTCCCCATTTGGGTTACTGAGTTTTCAGTTGCATCTTCATTTCTGTTTGAGTTCTCTTTGATATTTCCATTTCTTTATTGAATTCAGTTTTCAAATCCTGGATTTTCTTCATCAATTCATTCATCTTGATATTTGTATTTTTCTTGGGAATCCCTCAGGCATTTACTACTATTCTTTTTAAGTTCATTAAACTATTTGTGTCTTCTTCTAATTCCTTGAATTATTTGATGAGGTTTGTGGTTGGTTTTTGGTTTTTTTTTTAGTTTTTGAGTTCTGCATCCTCTAATTCATTTAGGTAATTCTCATTGGAGAAATTTCTGTAAGAATGATGTATTTGGGGAAAATATGCTGTCTTGGCCTTTTTCATGATTTGTGTTTTTGTGATGAGACCTGGCTATGTGGACTTCTTTCTTTGTTTATGTGTCTAATCTAAGATTTTAAGCTTGCAAACTGTAGCACAAATAACAGAAACCTAGAAAACAGATATAAGGGTTCAAACTGAAGATTAGAAAAGTAAAGCAACCAAACCATGAGAGAGCTTTTACCTCTATGAAATCTTCATATTGAAAAGAGCCAGTTTCTGTCTCATTCTGTCTTATATTCCTCTCTGATGCTGGTATAAAAGATGTGTCCCACCACTTCCTGGCCTCTACAGCTAACTAGTGTAGCTGCTGGTATTAAAGTTGTGTGCCACTGTTGACTGAGGTTTCTGTCCCACCCTGTCCTGCAGCCATTCAATCCCAAAGAAACACACAGAGGCTTATATTAATTATAAACTCATTGGCCTATTAGTTCAGGCTTTCTTATTAACTAACTCTTATATTAACCCATAATTCTTTGTTTGTGTTAGCCACATGGCTTGGTACTTTTTATCAGTGAGGCATGCTCATCTTGTTTCCTCTCTGTCTGGGTTATAACTACAGACTGAACCTTTTCTCTTCCCAGAATTCTCCTGTTCTTGTTGCCCCACCTATATTTCCTGCTGGGCTACTGGACAACCAGCATTTTATTAAACAAGTACAAATGACCAATCTTTACAGGATACAAGACCGTTGTCCCAAAGCACTCCCCCCTCCTTTTTTTTTAAAAAAAAACAAAAACAAAAACTGTGAACCTCTAAATACTTATCCTTATGCCCTCAGATAAGGGTAGATCTCACACTTTATCAAAAATCTTTTTTTCTGTCATAAAGAGACATTACAGAAAGCCTACTAATCAAATGCAGAGAACAACTAATGGTAGGTTCCCAGTCCCAAAGGATACATCAACAACACTACCTTATATGTAAGGCTTAGGGAACATATGCAATTTGGAAGAAGAGTCAGAAAGATAATTAGAACTGGAGGACTAGATGGTCCTGTGAGGTTGTGCATTCTACCTATGACAGGGAAGCTACACCCATGAAAACTCAAATATATGGCTGCCTGAAGAAGACCTGAAAAATCCGACAATAGTTAGCATTCCACTGCAGATGAGGAAATCAAGTAGGACTACCACTCTCTATGAAGACCTATAAGCAATCAGCAACTGCTGTGAGAGGGAGGATCAGTCTTCCCCAGGGATGTACCCCCTAATCGGTTATTCAATACCAAGTGGTCATCCCTGGGAACATACACATACAAGCAGCACTCAACTGATTCAGAAAGGCTAATGAATGTGCTTATTTACTTACATGTATACAAGACTACAGAGGCTAAAGAAGAGGGAGCGGAAGGAATAAGAGAAGTAGAGGAAGGGGTATGTGCTATAATTATATTTGAGCTCTTAAAATATTGATGAAGCTTTAAGAACCAAAATGTATTGTACTTCCATAATACAGCTATATAGACTGGTAGGACCAAGTAGAAATTATTAAAGTAAATGCATTTGTGTTCAACTGGTTTTCAGTAATGATGCCAGGAATACACGAAGGGGAAAGGCTATGCTCCACAGAGAAGGACACTGGGGAAAGTGGATGTGACGAAGAAAGAAATCAGCCTTCTTTCTCCCATCAATCATACAAGTAAACTCAAAATGCATTAAAAATTTAGATGGAAGACTTAAAATTGTAAAACTACCAAAATAAAACAAAGAACTCTCTATGAGATTTGTCCAGGTAGGAAATTTGTCAGTATGGTCTTAGAAGCACAAGTAACAAAAACAAAAACAGACACATGGGACATATTGACCTAGGAAGTGTTTCTGCCTATCAAAACAAAAACAGACACACAGGGATATCAACCCAGGAAGTGCTTCTGCCTATCAATCAAAACAATAAAGTAAGAAAACAACCTATAAAATGGGAGAATATTTGTAAACCAAAATCTGATTTTTTTTTTACAAAGGCATCATTATCAGGGGCTAGAGATTGCTCAGTGGTTAAAGTCACAGCCTGGTTTTTCAGAGTATCCCAGTTCAGTTCCTAGCACACTAGGAACCATAAATTTAAAAATATCAATTTAGATACATAAGTAAAGAAGTGAATAAGTGAAAATTTGATGACTTCAGAACTGCTGGTTTGCTGGAGTATTTACAACAAAAAGTATGAAATATGAAAAAGGAGCAAGAGAGAATGTCTTATGTACAGTAAACATTACAAACCATGAAAACATTCCTGAGGAATTCCTGTGAGCGATTGTGCCACATGAAGCTGTGAGATGAAAGCTACTTTAAATAGGGCCAGTGAGCTGAAGTACAGAAGCTAAGTGATAAATAGTGATACACATTCAGAATGTTAAAACTGGGTCATACAGAAATCGAAGAACAGAAAGGCAAAAACTTCAAGAAAAATTTCATTAGCAATGTGAAAACAGTCACAAGATCAACCACATTCAAAGCACGGATGTCGCAAACCAAGTCTTAATAAATTGAAAGTCTCGATGAAACCACACAACTTTCCCAACTGCACTGGAGAAAACTAGAAGGCAGTCAGTAATGGGCAAAAAGTTTCAAAATAACCTAGGGACTTTTAAAAATTCCAAAGGAAGCTTAAAGATTTTGAAACATATGGATTTTTCCTTTAGTTTATTTATATGATGAATTACATTGATAGATGTACGTATGTTGAACCAGCCCTGCATCTCCAGGATGAATCCTACTTGATCAAAATGGATGATTTTTTTGATGTGTTCTTGGATTCGGTTTGCCAGTATTTTATTGAGAATTTTTGCATCGATGTTCATAAGTTAAATTGGTCTGTAATTCTCTTTCTTGGTTGTGTCTTTCTGTGGTTTAGGTATCAGGGTAACTGTAGCTTCATAAAACGAGTTTGGCAATGACCCCTCTGTTTCTATTGTGTGAAATACATTAAGGAGTATAGATATTAGCTCTTCTTGGAAGTTCTGGTAGAATTCTGCGTTAAAACCATCTGGTCCTGGGCTTTTTTTTTGGTTGGGAGGTTTTTGATGACAGTTTCTATTTCCTCACGACTTATGGGTCTATTCAGATTGTTCACTTGTTCTTGATTTAATTTCAGTATAGGTATTTATCTAAAAAACTGTCCATTTCCTTTACATTTTCCAGCTTTGTGGCATACAGGCTTTTGTAGTAAGACCTAATGATTCTCTGAATTTCCTCATTGTCTGTGGTTATGTCCCCCTTTTCGTTTCTGATCTTGTTGATTTGAGTGTTCTCTCTCTGCCTTTTGATTAGTTTGGATAAGGGTTTGTCGATCTTGTTGATTTTCTCAAGAAACCATTCCTTTGTTTCATTGATTCTTTGTATTGTTTTCTGTGTCTCTATTTTGTTGATTTCAGCCCTCAGCTTGATTATTTACAGTCTTCTATTCCTCCTGGGTGAGTCTGCTTCTTTTTTTTCTAGATCTCTCAGGTGTGCTGTTAATTCACTAATGTGTGCTTTCCTTCTTGATGCGTCAAGGAGGAAAGGAAAGAACAAAATCAATCCAAACTTAGCAGAAGGAAGGACTCAAGCTGAAACAGGAAATGGTGAAGGAGAAAACTAGAGTAAACCATGTGTAGGAAAGATCAATGGAACTGACTTCCTTTTTTTTTTTTGTAGAAGGACAAACTAAGTTCATCATTTTCACTTATAAAGATAGAAATTCAAATCAATAGAATTGGAAGTTAGATAGAAAACATTACCACTAATATCACAGAAATACCAACAATCCTGAGACAACCATGAATCAATATTTGCCAACGAATCAGATCACATGGAAGGAACTGATAAACTCTTAGAAATGCACAAGATCCAAGACGAAGTAATCAATTAATAGACAGTTTAGGGAGAGCAATAATGAACACCAGACTGAAAAACCAAAAAATTCCCCAACAAGAAAAGCCCAGGCCCAGATGTCTTTACTGATTTATTCTCCAAAATATTTAAAAAAGAGTTAGCACCCATCTATCTGTTCCAAAAATTTGGGAAGTAGGGAAACCATCCAAAACCATCTCATTTCACAAGACTGGCATTATCTTCATACAGAGCTGAAGCACTACAAGAAACAAAACCAAGAGGCCAATACCCCTTATTATCATAAGTGCAAGAAAATCAAAAGATGCTAGGAAAAACAATTTACATAGCACATTGAAAATCACAATCTTATACAAGTGGAATTTACTTCAAGGATGCCAAAGGAGTTCAATAATCATAGTCTATATATATATATATATATAATATTTAGATACATGTTATATAAATATATAAATGTATTTAAATATATAGTACATACTACATCTTATTATCTGGATTTATAATCCCTTCAGCATTGGTTTTTTTTTAACTGCAGGATTGTATGGCTGTATGGGGTCTTTTGTGCTTACATATGAATATCAATTTTAGGATAGTATTTTTTCTATTTTGTGAAAAACTGTTATGGAACTTTTATTGGGATCACATTGAATCTATAAATAGCTTTAGGTAAAATGGTCATTTTCACCTTATTAACTCTACCAGTCCATGAGCATGAGATGTCTTTCCATTTTCTAGTGTCTTTATCTATCTCTATCTTCAGATGTTTAAAGTTTTCATCGAAGAGGTGCTTCATTCTCTTGGTTTTTTTTTATTGTCTTTTAACTTTCTTTGAGTCTATTGTAAATGAAGTATGTCCTTGACCTCTTTCTCCATATATTTGCTCTTGGTTACAGTGATGTCTTCTTGGTTAACTGTTCCCTTGATTAGAATGAATTGTCCTACTTTATCTCTTCCATTGCTTTTAGTTTGAAGTCTGTTTTGGCAGGTAGTAGATAGTAATGCCTGCTTGTTTTTTGGTCCCATTTGAGTGAAGTACTTTAATCCATTTTTTTACTCTAAAGTGGTACCTGTCTTTAAAACTAAGACATATTTCCTGTTGAAAACAGAGAGACGGATTTTATTTCTTGCCTCCCATATACCTATGTGGGGGCTATCTACTGGCGTGTCAGAATCCCATCAATGGTCACATCTTCGAAATGAATGACTCTCCCTATCCCAGTAGATAGGGGGGTATCTACTGGCATGTCAGAATCCCATCAATGGTCACATCTTCAAAATGAATGACTCTCCCTATCCCAGGAGCTATCTCTTGCAAATAGTTCTCAGTGGGTCCTGGAGATCATCTACCATGTCTATGTGAGACTTGACTGATTCACCAGGTCTTGTCTAGGCAACCCTTTGCTGCTGTGAGCTCATGATTATGATAGCCATGCCATGTTCAAAGGACAGAACTTGGCAGCACTCTTCCCCTGGACCCAACGTTCTTTCTGCTTCCCCTTCCAAGATCTTTCCTAGACTGGGTGGGGTCTAGTTGAAGGGATGATGGAGATGTCCTGTTGAGGCTGAACACCAAGTCTCTTCTTGTCAGTACTTTGAAAGTCATGCATCACTCCGCTGACTGCTACCCACTGCAAAAAGGAACTCCTCTGACCAAGGCTGAGAGTAGCCCACATCTATGTATATAAGCACAGATATTTAGCAGGGATTTTGATGCCATAACCATTTTGCAAGATAACACTAGCAGCTTCTACGCTACCACAGTCATGAACTTTTGACCAGGATTACAGTTAGAGGTATGAATCTTCATCTGCAGACTAGGCATCAAATCCAGTAAGAAAGTGGTTAGTTACCCCCTGTGACTCTGTGCCACGATTGCACCAGTAGGCACATCTGGCCTGACAAATCAGTATTGCAGCATGCAGGGACCAGTGCTGAGTACAACTCCTGATGTGCATCTTCCCCAGCAGCCCCCAGAGTGCTTTCCAGCATCATGATATAAAAGCTAGGTGACATGAAGGAACTTCCCTGGCCAGTTTGAGATGGACTTCTGTGCTCTTCAATCAAAATGTGCCTTGATAAGAGTTTCTGGACCACCTGGGTTAATTGCTGTTTGAATCTGCTTTTTTGCTTGCTTTTTTTGTTTGTTATTCTGATTGTTCTGGGTTTGGAATAGCTAGGATATATATGACACTCAGTCCTGTGGCCAGTTGGTGTTGAGTTGTGAGCCGGGTAGCTAAGACAATTCTGATTCAGCTAGGGAAAGGCACAGGCTTTTATGCACGTGTTAGCAGAGAGGAGAGTGAACTGGGGTTGGTGTACTGTGACTTCTGACCTGAGGATCAATTGCTCCAGGCACTGCTAAGCCAGAGGGCCTGGATGGCTCAGGTATTAGAAATAAGGCTTCTGATTGGGGAAACCGGCAGATGCTCCACAATAGTCCTGATGTCAGTAGTTGGAGTCCTAGTGGGTAGAGGAGGTAGCCTCTGTCCTTGGTATAGAGCCTTTTGGTGCCACCCAGGGGATAGGTGAAATCACTTCCTGAGTCACAAGCAGGTGCTCCATACAGATGCTCAGATAGTAAAGTTAGAACGCCAGAGGGAAGGGCTGGAGCGATGGCTCTGTAGTGAAGATCATTCACTGGTCTCCTGGAGGACCTGGGTTTGATTTCCATCACCCACGTGGCAGTTAACAAATGTCTGTAACTGCAGTGCCAGAGGATATGATGCCCTTTTCTACCCTCTACAGGCATTGCATGGATGTGGTGCACAGACATACATGTAGGCAAAACATTTTCATAAAATGAAAATAAATAAATCTTTTATTGAAATGCCATTTCCCTGCGCAGTGAGCAGCGGCTCCCCAGGTCCTCACGTGGTGGGAATGGAGTGCCAGGGGGCAGGGTAGACAAGTACTCTACCGGTCAAGCAAGTAAATCACTCTGGGGGTCCTGGATGGTGGACTTCAAGGACCAGAAGGAGGGGAGAGTGTGCCCTTCCTAAGAGGGAGTGGCATTGCCACAGAAGGTAAAATAGGGCTCAACTTTCAAAGCAAGAAGGAAAGTTCTGTCGGGTATGGCTTGAGCCCCAGTCTAGGATGGTGACATTAGTGTGCCCAAGGAAGGTGAGAGTAAGAGCTTTGCCCAGAAAGACAGTAGTGTGAGTCCTATAGCGTAGACAACTTCAACCAACAATGTGGACTGTGGGGGTCCTGGGAAGGAGGCATGGCTGGGGTTCCAGATGGAAGAGAATGGGCCTAGCAACATGATCAGCCAGAGTTCTGGGAATGCTGCCAGCTCCCGAGGAAGGCGGAAGAATGAGCCCCACAGGCAGTGTGAGCGGTGGAGAAAGGCAGGGAAGCCAAGAAGGTTCCAGATGCCCACCCACTGGGAAAGGTAAAGCTAACTTGGTGTGCAGTGATTGATACCTTAAACTTCTATGTAACCACTGAATGATATTATGTGAAATTGAAAAACTTGTTTAAATGAGGGTCATAAGTTGCTAATTGCAACACAAATTCTGTCTATTGAGAATAATTTTAATGGTCTTTACACAGAAAAGAATTGGTCACAATAATTGTAGTTACCACCAAGGTGTTCTGTAAAATATTGGTGTGTGCAATAAAAATAAAATATTAAACCAAAAACACAGATATTTACCTTTAAAATATTCAATATGAGCCACAAACATAATTGCAATACTATAAAGCTATTATAGGATAATGGGAAAATTTAAAAGACAACAACATAAAAGCAACCCTCTTAAAATAGGGAAAAATAGGAATACCACTGAAAACGGCAAACACGCATTTCATTATGGAATTGCTAATTGGAACAATAAGGTACCACTACTCCTGTATTATACAATGGCTAACTTAAAGAGAAACTAACAATACTAAACATTGGTAAGGATTTGTATTAACAAGAACTTGCACTCGCTGTTAAGAGACCTAAAAGTGAAAACCAATTTGACGGGTTCTTACAAAGTTAAGCATAATCTCACTACACAGTTGGGCAATTATGATCATAGATATATGTGCAATTGAGTGTCTGACTCATGCCCCCACAAAAACCTGCATAAAGGTAGTTTTTTAGTAGCTCCAGTAATAATCACCAAAAATTGGTACAACTGAGATGTCCATCAACAATTCAATAGATGAATAAGGCATGTCATGTCCATGTAATATGAAAATAAGCTGCCAAAGCACATGGAGGAATAGTAAAGCTTATATTTAGAGGGAAGGAGCCCATTGGTCAGCTAAACACCATGTGACTTCAGCTGTGTCATAACCTCAGAAAAGCAAAGCTGTGTTAAAGAAAATAAGTCAATGGTTGCCAAGGATTTGTAAGAAGAAAGGATGACAAGACACACACAGGGCATTGCTAGGTCAGTGATGCTCATCTGGATAAAGCCGATGGTGACTATGTGCCATACGCCACTGTCAAAGCCCACAGGATGTAGTGACAAAGATGGAACCTTAGTTATTGATAATGTATCAAGACTGATGGATCACTTTAATGACACACCAATGCCAGATATTAACACCAGGGGAGATGTGTAAATGTGATGTGGGCAACACACGAATTCTCTGTACTATTTGTAGGATTTTGTAAACCTACACTTTCTCTAATACATAAAGTGCATGGTTTTAAAGTTTAGGCCAAAGAATACTAGTTTACATGAGCACAGCTGGCATTTTTCTGAGTAAAATCCCTCTGCTTCCAGCATTTGGTCTCAGTTCCCTCTGTAGAATCCCCTGCATGTCACATTCCCTGGGTCATGTCTGTGAGAGTTGGGGAGGGGTGGTAAAAAGGCAGACTTGTCCTCAGGCTGCCATCTGCTCTCTGAATGGCACCCCATATGCTGTTGGTGGGTAGAGCTCCCATTGTTGACATTTATGAATTGACTATAATTGTACTGTGATTTCCTTCTTTGCTTGAGTTAATTATGAAGATGTTTAGATTTCTAAGTGGTATTTTTCAAGTGTTACTTATTTCAGCTTCATCACTTGAGATATGTGAGTGGAATATGGCCTACTTTTTGGATTCTACTGAAAAATTTCCGTTGTTGGCAATTCAGTATCTGACCAAATTTTTGGATGTCATGTAGAGTCTAGATATTTTGTATTCTGTACTGTGGAGCTCGGTTTTTCCTATTTGCATTTTTAGACGGTTTGGCTGCAAAGCCTTGCACATTGATTTTTGTTACATCTATTTAGTATTGCATCACTTATTACATCTAAGTTATCAGTAGTCTACAGCCACTTGTGTTGTAGTCTTTATCACTTTGTCACATGGGATGTAGCTGGCTCTGAATTTGGTTGTATCAAGCAGTATATTTTAATAAAGGTCTTTAAAAATCATACTAGTTGTTTGATATACCCCTGACCACTGCTTTAATTATAAATTTCAATATCATTTGGTTTTATTGGTTTCTATTCTGAATAGAATACACTTTGACCATGGAAAAGTTATTTGTCTTAAATGTCTTTGCTTTAATGAAAGAGATCAAGCCGTTTACATTTACAGTGAGAAACAGTACCCAGTATTATTCCGGTACCTCACTGCCACTGTTTCCTTTGAAGTTTTGTTTCTTTGAGTGTTTGTTTCAGAAGTAGTTATTTATTGTAGGAAGCTGAAAAAATATTCTCCCAGGACATCTGTACTCTAACCCTGGGAACTTATGCCTGCTACCTACCAGATGTGACAAAAAGAGGATTGCCATGTGTGACTAAGGATGCAAATGTGGGATTATCCTAAATTAGTTCAGGAAATCCTAAAATATAATCATAAGAGGAAAATACAGATCTGACACACAAGCAAGAGGAAGGGCACAGGATTGCATTGAAGGCCACGAGGGTAGGTGCTGGCAGCTACTGAAACTCAGACCCTGGGGATGGATTCCCCAGACCAGAAGAGGCATATCCTGCTAGCATCTTGGTATGGGCCTAGTAGAATTGTTCTATCCTTCTGATCTCCAGATCTGTGAGAGAATAAACTGACGTTTAAGCCATGAAACCTGGAGTTATTGGCTACAGTAACTACAGAAGAAAGAGGAATTCATTTTTATCCATTTTAAGTTCACTTCATTATAACTTACCTTTCTTTTTTAGATACATCTCTATCAAAGGCCGATAGAGAACTATCTAAATATCAAAGCGGGGACTTAACAGCACCTCTCTTTGACACTGTCCCCTCACACCACCCCCAGATTCTTTCCTGGAATGTTCCATTATTCTATTACTATCATGTAAGCATTTTGTATTTTGATGCCTTCCTTAGATGGCATTGTTATTTTATCCCTTCTTTTTAATTTTGAAATAGTTCTTATTCAGCTGGTGTTTCCTCTTGAGGACTTTGGCAGGAGGTGTGGGGTGTTATATTTCTTTCCTTTGTACTTATCCAAAAAAAAAAAAAAGCTGTTCTGTGCATTGGCACCAAACTGAAATTTACAAGATTCTTGGATCACAACTTTTCTTTCAAAACCCTGAACACATTTTCTGGCATTTGCTTTTTTATGGAGAAGCATAATTCGCAATGTACTTCTCGTAGATACGCTTATTTCATTTTGCGGCACCACCTAGATGCATGAAGATGTTTCAGCCACGAAGTTGAATACTCCTTTTGGTTGTGTCTCAACGTTCATCTCGCCTTTGTGAATATTGCCTGTAGCCCGGAAAATCTATTTTTGGTGACTTTTCCTCCTGTCCCAGATTCTGAACCATGTTACCACCTCACTTGAGACAGCACAGATGTTCAAGACTCTTAGAAACTGTTCACCACAGTCTTCTTCCCTGCTGTCCCCCTTCCTTTGATGCCACCTTCTTGGCACTGTGTGGTCACCCAGATGATTCTAAATCCATGGTTTACACACAGAAACAGCAGCCTCGAGGGAGGCATTCATTGGTTTGACTATTTTTCTTTAACCTTAATCAAACTCTTTCAGTTTCTCCCTTGGTTACTCTTTGCACACATACGCTAAGATTTCTTTTGCTGTGCCAAAGGGGAGGGAGCAGCAATTCCTGATTGTTCTTTAGAGCCCTCTCCCTGCAACATTAGAGCTGGAATGCATTTGTGATTATGTTATAGAGATAAAAAAATAAAGAATTATGCAGATGGTCCCCAACTTCTGATGGCCCAGTCTGTGACTTTTAGACTGTGTGATAGGACACCCTGGTGATCACGGTTTTCCCGTTCAGAAAATAGCCACCGCAGCGCAGAAGCTAGTCCACTCTGTAGTATGAGACAGGCGGTATGTGTGATGGTTTTGCCTAATTGGAGGCACATTTAGGTATTCTCAACATGTATAAAGCAGGGTAAGCTGTGATGTTCACAGAACTAGTGTTGTCAAATGTTTTATCCCATGACCACCTTTCAGGTAGCAATAGCTTTAACCGAATAGCAGAAGCAACTGTAATGGGCGGATCCACTATACTTGGTTATAATGCGACTACGATTTGTTTGCTCTGCAGAAAGAAAAACGAAGGTACAAGCTCGAAACAAATGTGATAATCAAAGAGAAAGCCAGACTCTAAGCCACACACTCCCATTGTCTGTGGCCCCTATACTGGATCCACAAAAGGAAATGTCTCATTGGCTTCAGTTACTCAGAATATTTTCATTGAGATTAGACTTCCTGACATATTTAATCTAGATATGTTCTAAATATGAACCTGTCACAGAAGAGTTGTTAACTTGCATCCCAATTTCTTCCTCTGCAGAGAATGCAGCTAAGACTGTGCCCGAGGGATTGAGAGGGTGTGGATGAGGTTATTTAAAGGAGAGTCAGAGAAGGGAAGCAGGGATCAGAAGCTTAGGCCTCATACAGCTCTGCTAGAGCCCTGGAGGAAGGGGTGAGCTCTCTGAGGGTGATGCTGGGGTAAGTGACTGGAGCAGCGCGCAGACTCCAGGAAACCAGAACCCTTCTGTCACCTCTCAGCTACTCTCACTAATAAAACGCAAATGAACTTTTGTTTCTAATGATTCTGGAATGACAATTGTGGCATAGAAAATTAGTTTAGCTTCAAGGGTCAATTATAGATAAGTGTACCAGGCAAATGTCAAGAGAGACTGATCCTGAAATGTGGAATTTCCTAGAAGCCAGTGAATGCACGGAGGAAGCTGTGATCCTTCTCACTCATTGTCAGGAGCAATGCAAAGCTCAACAGCAAAGCCCAGATCTGCTTCCAGCAGGGAGGGCCAGGCAGCGCCTCTCTACCTCAACCCTCTCCAGCACCTTAATTCAGTTTCTAAATAGCAAGGACACTATGTGCATGTCCTCTGCCAGGTGAAGTCACGTGTGTCCTCTGGCTCCTGTCCGTAGGTTGTCCTGCTCTATGCCTCTACCTACGTCCTGGTGTCCCTCAGCATAGACAGATACCATGCCATCGTCTACCCCATGAAGTTTCTTCAAGGAGGTGAGCAAGCACTCTTTCATGAAGATCCTTTCATGGGGAGGGATTCTTTTCGCTAATATTTTATTCATATTATTCTCTGCTCCCATTATGCCCTACTTTTCCTTCGCTTCTCTTTGTTCTCTTTCTCCTCTTCCATCACTGCCTAATGCGTTGGAGAGCCCACACATTTAGAAAAATGTTTGGGTACCTGGGAAATGCTACCTGATCCTGGCCCCGTAAGAGACATCCTTGGTGGTGCCATGCTGTGGCTGTTCACCTCTGGGAAGTGTTTCCACCTAGTTCCTTAAAGCCCTGCCAGCAGGCATACCCTATGATGAAATGAGTATTGTCTCTTCAAGGTCTTTCTTTTCTTTCTTTTTTTTTTTTTTTTTTTGGTTTTTTGAGACAGGGTTTCTCTGTGGCTTTGGAGCCTGTGCTGGAACTAGCTCTTGTAGACCAGGCTGGTCTCAAACTCACAAAGATCCACCTGCCTCTGCCTCCTGAGTGCTGGGATTAAAGGTATGCGCCACCACCGCCCGGCCACGGTCTTTATTTTCAAGAGACAAACACCTGGCTCCTCTTACTCCAAGTCCACAAAACTAGAAAATAATTTTTGAAAACAAAGGAACTTCTCCTTGGTCCAGGAAATCTGAAAGAAAATTGGAGATGGCCCATAACACCTCCAGCTGATGCTCTCTGTAGTGAGTAGGGCTAGGAGTGTTTCTTGATGGCATCCAGGATACAGGGCAGGAGGGGAGGCAGAGCTCAGGAAGCTGGCAGTCCTGAGATGTGGAGGCATCAGGAAGGCTCAACCACATCCGGTTCCTGTCTTCTGCACCCTGACCAGGTGGGAGGAATGGAAGCTCTGCCTATAGGGGGAGTAAGATGCTGTGGATGAAGAGACTCTGCGGGGCCCCGGGAACCATCAGTGACTGGTGGTGAGCACTGTACAGGACCAGCTAGCTGCCCTCTACTCTGCACAAGGCAGACCTGGCCTCATGGGCTCCTAACCGTCTCGTATACTTATAGGAACTGAAATTTCACTGTAAAGACAGGGGGAAATGGGGTATCTTTTAAATGTGACAAGAGCTAAACTAGAGACAATTTACAATGCATTTATAATGCATCCCAAAGAATTAGCACACACACATGCATGCATGCACGTACACACACGCACACAAGCACACACACAGCAAATAGAACTTTAAATCAGTTGTTAAAGAATGGCTTTGTTAATACATAAAATTGGACTAGCTCTCTAGCCAGCTGAAAACATTAATTTCCCATGTCACAGCTAATTAAAAACAGACCCTGTTGGGCCAGGAAAGCCAGTCATTCAAACATGAAGGACTAGGAGAACATAATGACAAACCTTCCATCATCGTAACGAGGAAAGGGTTTCCCTAGGAATCACGCTGAGAGGAGAAGCAGTAAAGGAAAACGTGTGCCACTTCATCAAGGTCTTAAATGACTTATACAAATAAAAATCATGAACAGCAGCACAAGGACAAGCGGAAATTTGTACCAAAAGAAAAACAAAGATGAAGAGCTAATATCTTTCTTATGACAAATTTGGCTAAGACTTAAGAACATCAACTGAAAAAAAAAAGACATGAACACAGATCAAGAAACAAAGATATAATTAGGAGACTCACAGAAGTGTTCATTTTGACTGCTAATTAAAGAATTGCAAGATTAGACATGAGGAGAGGAAATTGTACCAGTCAGCTAAATGAGATTCAAAGAAGAATCTTCTTGCAGCTCTATGCAGTGGGATGCAGGTGGGCCTGCACCCCCATGTAGAAACTGCACCCTTCAGCAGAGGGGTCACACTGAGGAAACTGAGGCTTCTGGGGACACTGACAGGTCCCGGTGGCTCTCAGAATTCAGTCTCTAATAATGGACCCTGTGTGCTCCCCAGGTGTGTTGCCAGGTGCCCAGGCATCTCTCTCTCTTTTCTTTAAGCAGAGAAGCAAGCCAAAGTCCTCATTGGGATTGCCTGGAGCCTTGCGTTCCTGTTTTCTGTCCCCACACTGTTCATATTCGGAAAAAGAACGCTCTCCAATGGTGAGGTGCAGTGCTGGGCACTGTGGCCAGATGACTCCTACTGGACTCCGTATATGACCATTGTGGCCTTTCTGGTGTACTTCATCCCACTGACAATTATCAGGTGAGAGGCCATGGGGCTGAACCCCCACACCTGCAGGTTAGTCATTGGTCCTAAGTTTTCTTGAGGACTTGTTGGGGTACAGGATTCTATCTAACACTATCATGGGCTAATCTCCTGCATCAGAGTTCGGGAAAGGAGAACGTTTACAGGGAGTGTGCTCATGTACATGTGTTGTGCCAAGTGACTGATCCCATCTTTTACAGTGCCATCCTGGGAAATAAATTACTTGCTTAAGTAAAACTTAAAATCAGAGCAGTGAAGGAACTTAATATCACACAGGATTGAGATCCTGGTCTGTTTGATTACACACCCTGTTTTCCCTATACCATATGACCTTTCAAATACAAATTAATAGCTTCAGGATCTTGAAAATTAAAAGACAGACATACTTAGAATAAATTGAACAAAAAATGCAATGATATATGGGTGCATGCGTGAGTATATGGGCACTGAGATTTGACATCACTAGCACTTCTTGTATGTCAGGGACCAGTTCTGACATATATACCGCTTACCAGCGTAGGAACACGGGGGTTAGAAAAGCCAGTAAAGAGTACGAAGACGCTATACTTGTCGAAACTGGTACCCGGCATGTGTACACCACCACTGAAGGACAAGAGAACTCCAGGAAGAGAAGCAAACGTAAGGGGATAGCAGGCTCCATGGTGACCGAAGGCTAGAAATGGGTGGAGGCAGGAAGTGAGCAGGCAGGCAGTGTCTCCCAGGACAAAGTGGATAATGACCCCCTCCCATGGCTGAAAGAACAAAGAGGGGCCATTTATTACAAAAGGTCTTGGTAATCAAGTCCCAGAACATTGGTCCTGAGGCCACAGAAGACCCCAGCAGCCTGCTGCAGGTAGGGTCCCACTCACTCACACAGCAAGTCACTAGTGCAACAGTGGCCCTGCCTGTATGGATGGGACACGTGGAGAGAGCTCCAAGGGCAGCTGTGCATGTGACCCATGGTCGTCCAGAAGTTTCTGAGAGTCCCTTACCTACCAGGATCAATCACATCAAGTCATAGGAAAAGCAAAGTCAGCCTTTGGGTTGTGGTAGTACACAGACAGTGAAGGAAATAATAATAAAAGAATCCCTGTAATTAAAATTTTGAATGCACCCTTGTTGTTGCCTAGAACACATGTAGCAGGATTCCCAGGACAAAGGCGGCTCACCTTTAGGACTGTGGGGGCCTGTGCACAACACTCTACAAACGCGAGTTCTCATAGGCAATGTGAGGCTCTTGGCTCTTCTCCCAGCCCAGAGAAAGATAGTACCATTTCTTTATTTGATCTTTCCCAAACTGTGAGCTAGGAAAATACGCCTCGTTACTCTAATGGGCTAAAAGTATACGATGGAAGAATGAAAGCATCTTTAACAAATGGTGCTGGCATAATTGGATG
>JAQHUG010000150.1:3947249-3966627 GCA_028555095.1 Dicrostonyx torquatus
AAAAAAGGTGGAAACACTTATGCTTTATTACCGCTTTTGTGTTCTTCAAGTAAAATATATTCCAACCCTCATTTATGTAAAAAGGTTTTCCCCATTCTATGTCCTTAGAGATATTCCTCAACAGACAGCCTTCTCCATTTTTAATGTGTTCTGAAGCACTTGGCATTGGCCGCTCTAGAGTGCTGATGTACTAACCTTCTGTTCCCCCATAGTAACTGTTTCCAAATGACACCCCACTTCTGTAACCCACGGACCCTCAGTGAATCATTTCTCACACCTCATGGCAGTTTCAGGATTATCCTGCCTTGGGTGGTCTGAACTCCTTCACGTCCATCATTTCTCCTTTCCAATATGCCCTGGGAGAGTTGTCTGTGCCAACCCCCGTCGAAGGAACACTTGGGATGGTTTGGGGTGATGTAATTGGCAGTATCTAATTAATGCAGATTGTTGCCTTTGTTTTCTTGGTCTCCAGTCTGGCATACAATAAATATTTGGTAAATGTTGGAATAGTTGAGCAATGCAGCCCAAATAGTAACTGGCAATAAAGTGACACATGTGTGCCTGTGCCTGGGTCATGATCTGTTATCTTTGTCTCTGTCTGTCAGTCCCACTGTGTTTCTCGTGTTTCTCTCTCTCTCTCTCTCTCGCGCGCGCGCGCGCGCGCACACACACACAACACACACACACACAGACACACACACACACAGACACACACACACACTTCACATGTATGCTCCTAATGTGAGAATATCAGATTATTTCATGCTCACATCAATTTGGGGTGTACATTAGCTCATCTATTATATGGAAAGAAAGAATGAAGGAGAAGGCAAGACATCATGCCACCTGCAGCAAACTCTCTTGAGAGCTGTGTGTGCATGAATAAAGATGTCACAGTCACAGTTCCATCAAGGACTGAACCGGTTCCCCAGGCTGGAAGTCACCATGACTGACAGCAAAGGCAACCCTCTGCCTTTCTGGGTCAGAACAACTCCTGTGGTTTCAAAGCTCACTTGGTGGAGCTGTCTAATTTTTGCAGTAAGGCTGTTGGCCTGCGCGCAGTCGCTCTGCTTCTGCTGTGCTTAATTTCTTGTGACCTAATTGATTTCTCACCTTTCTATTGTTTTCTCTCTCAGAGACGAAGGTGCAGGCATAAAAGATCTGGAGTCACAGTTACAGAGGTGCAGGTGGAAAGAGCACATTTTTTATGGAGCACTGATTTGTGGTGTGTGAAAAAAAATCAGTTTATTTTGCTTGGACCATAGGGCTCAGACTGTGGGAAGGCCCCATGCTAAGGCAGTTCCTGTGGAGTACAAGGCCATGGGGGCTAAAAGGGCCCCAGAGACTTGGCCAGTACTGTCATGAGCATGACGCTTAAGGCCAAGGAGAATAGTCGGATCTGTGTCAACTCATCTTACCAGGAAAGGAAGTGACAGCCTAAATACCATGATCTTCCAGGGAGTGAAAGTTTTCCTATTTTTTAAAAAACATACTCATTAGTTGACTCTAAGACAGTGAGTGTTTGTGTGGAATGTCCAATTTCCATTCCACTTCCAATCCGAGATTCTCCTAGCAGCCCCCCGCCCCTTGGCATGAAAGTAGCTCAAAGATGGATGATCCAGGTCAAGCCAAAGAGGTGGAGAGATTATGTTCAGGAAAAAAGACCCCGATTTTTAGCAAGAAGCTCGATAATGGGATCATCTCTGCTCCCTTCATCTCTGTGTTTATGTCCAGCTGACATGAAAACTTACACTACAGAGAAGCCAGGGACTGTGGAAGAATCTGGGGACTTTAATGCTTGGAAAGCCACGAGTCTGAATTTACAGTTTTGAGAAGTGCATGTTATCACCCGTTTCAGAGCTCTCTGTAGTTTGCCCCAACAAAGTCTCATCCTGATGCCCAACTCTTCGATACTTGGTGGCACCAGGCTTTATCGTCACCATGGAGACTGGTAGAGTGACATTTCCTGCTAACCTTAGAAAAAGCTCAGCTAATTCTGTGGCACCAAGTAATGGGGCCATTCAAGTGTTTCTCTATCCCAAGCGTCCATGGAGCTTGGTACTAGCCATGGATATAAAACATTCAGTTTTCCTGTAAGCTCCTTACGGAACAAGTTGTCCCAGCATCTCTCGGAGACTGATCTTCTTTCAACCCTCTCAAACCCAGCTGCACGCAGACAGGCTCATGGCTCTGTTATTCCTCATGTCTTTTTATATGTTCATTTTTCAAGATATTCCTTTACACATGAGCTGCAGCAATGGCAAGCCATTCTGGCTTCAAGAATAGCCCTGTGTGTCTTAGGTACTTTCCTTGTGGCTGGGACAAAATGTTTTGATGGCAGAAGCTTAATGCTTATTTTGGCTCACAGTTTGGGATTACAGGTATCATGGTGTTCCTTATGCCACAACAGCAGGAGCTGTGTTCCCAGTCAGGAAGCAAATTGAGGGGCTCGAGAGATGGTTCAGCATCTGAGAGCACTTACTGTTCTTTCAGAGGATCTAGTGGACAATTTCCAGCACCTGAGTGTGGCTCACAGCCTTCTGTAGCACTAGGCCCACTCCTGGCCCCTTTGAGCATCAGACATGCCTGTAATACAGACACATGTACACAAGCCAGAACACACCCATACCCATAAACAGTGATGAATGCTTGTGTTCATCTTGTCTTCTTTTCATGTAGTCAAGGATCTAAGCCCAGGGAATACTTCCACCCTACTTAAAGTAGACCAGTCTTCCCACGTCTACTAACCACTTTCAGATAATCCCAATATGCATGCCCAGAAGCCAATCTCTAGGTAATTCTGGATATCACCCAGTTAACCATCAGGATCAGCCATCACACTGAACAACAGGAAAGATATGGTGAGGGTTAAGACCAGTCAAGGTGGATGATCCCATAGGATCTACCGAAGGTACACACATGCTCTATAGGTTGAACATATCAGGAAGAAGTCAGGAGGTACCTGTGTCACATGGAGCTCTTATATATGCCAAAGAGAAACCTGTGGTGCTCTGTTGGTGTGATGGCACCACGTGATGGCTAATGCCAAGGCTGTGGTGCAGCTCTGACATTCTCTACCTGTGTATGGGAATAACCAGCAGTGGTTACAGAAAATGGGTGGTGACAGAAAATGGTATAGTGTTTATGAGAGGCTCGCATCATAGTTGACTTTTTTATTATACAGAATATGAGGTCCTCTGTTCTATGCTCAGAGCTTCCCAAGCAAATAGTCCTTAATTTTAATCTCTCTGGCAAGTCATAATTGTAGAACCCTAGCTTGGCCATCAAGAAAGTGGAGGCTTTATGTTTTTGTTCCCATTGCTCACATGTGAAATCACAAAATATGAGCTTGTTTGAAACAGAAAGAAAACACTCACAATTGGCATAGGTTACTATTATATGGTTCCCGGAACCATATTAAGAGATGGGGCTTATGAAACAAGGAATGCTTTATAGAGAGACAGACTCAGCAGGCTCACCATAGATTAATTACCTCATGATGAAGTGCTGAGACATGAGGTAAGAGACATAACTTCTTTCCCCATCTCCACATCCCTGAAATAAATGGCAAGGGTTCTCCTGGGTATATTCTCTCCTCCCTGGCATCTGGTCACTCCAAACAGGGTACCAGCAGGTCAAGAACAGGTGAACAGCCCTGGCATATCTGTTACTTCTTTCACCAGATGAGTACAAAAGTTTCCTGTCCGTTGTCTACCTCTTTTGCATCTTGATTCCACGCCATAGCCGGAGCTGCTGCTTAGTATGGGCATCCAAGACTACACATTTCATGTTCAGCAAGTTAAAATGAGTCCGGGGTATTAGGAAAATGACTGCACAACCCAAAGTATTTTGGCAAGGCAATGAGTTTTATTTCTGCAGAGGGTGCTTAGCTGCATCAAATGTAGCAGTAAACCTCAGCCAGTGGGGAAGCACGAGGCTATTATTCCTAATGCAAAGGGCGTCCTGTGCATCACTCCCAGTGGTCAGAGCTCAGCCTCACATTCTTACACTGTGGCTAAATAGGAACAGTGCAGTTGATATACAGACACAACTCTTAGCACCAAATGAAACTCTGGGCAGAAATATTGATTTCAAGAATTAGAATTTCTGCCAAGTGGCTTCTTTACAATACTTTTAAAATGAAGTTTTGTCTTACATAACCCTGTAATAGAAAAGAGAGTATGTTTCTTTTACATTTCTCACAAGTACATATGGGTATGAAATAAAAAGCAGAGATCTTCCTCTAGCCAACTGTGGGGAGCTGCGCCCGCTATTCGCCATTACAAGATGGCACCCATATCCTGTGTTCCCAAGTGGTAAACAAGCTTGCTGCGCAGAAGCGAAGGGATTTTCCATTCCTTGTGCTCTGCCTCTCCCGTGGCATCATCTTGTGCGATGGGTTGCAGCCAACCAGGGGCTGACACGTCCTAGGCGAGGAGAAGCCTCTATTTAAGGGAAGGGTTTCCCCGCCTCTGGGTCTCCGCTCTGGAAGCTTATGCTCTGCCTCTCAAGAGCATTAAAGCATACTGCAGAAGGATCCTTGTGTGCCGCGTAGTTCTTGCTGGCGAGACGGTTGCGCGGGACAACTGGTGCTCCAAACCTGAGAAATCGCCGTTTCATCGCTGCACCATCGGAGACCCCTCGGAGACGAGGAGGATTCAGAACTGCAGGGAAAGGTAAGTTCGGAGAGGTATGTCTGTTGCTGTGTTTCTTGGGGTGATTCTGTTGATCGGTTACTTTATTCTGGTTATTTTTCTCCTGTATAAGCTTGTCAAAAACTGGTTGGAAGATGTCAATTGTCAGTCTATGGTTAAGAAGGGGCAGGAAACACTTGAACTACAGGACAGCATGTCAGAAACCGAGCATAGTGAGAGGTTGGGTGCACGCAGAAAAAAGGATACCCATAAAACTCAAAAGATTAGGAACCCTCCCTCACAGGGAGTGCAATCTGTTGATGAATCTGGCGCTCGCCAGAATGATTCAACCCACAATTATATAGGATATCCAGACTTACGTTCAAGGGCTCGCAGCAATGCCGCCCCTGATACCAGTTCTGAGGATAGCTCTGACCCGGACACCCTGGATCCGGAAGACCCGGACATTCTAGATCCGGAGAAAGAGGATGATTTGGGGGCTGGAGCGATGGCTCAGTGGTTAAGAGCATTGCCTGCTATTCCAAAGGTCCTGAGTCTGATGCTGGTTAACCAACGCATCGACCTGGTACAAGAACAGTTGGATGTCTTATGGCAATTAGCCCAGTTGGGTTGTGAACATAAATACCCAGGATTGTGTATAACTTCCATTCAATATGAGAATTTTACAAGGGCAGCTAATCTCTCAAAAAGCCTCTCCCAGTTTATGTTACAGAATTGGACTGTTGAGTTTGAACAGACGCTGAGAGATCTGAGAACCGCCATCATTCAAGTAAACTCCACTCACGTGGACCTGTCCATTACAGAGGGCTTCACCACCTGGATCTCATCTGCTTTTTCCTACTTCAAGGAGTGGGTTGGGGTGGGAATGTTCGGAGCTATCCTCTGCTTTGGCCTAGTGTTGGTGTTATGGCTGGTCTGCAGACTCAAAGCACAAAGTCAGAGAGACAAGATGGTGATTGCCCAAGCATTTGCTGCACTGGAACAAGGATCCTCCCCTGAGGTATGGCTATCCATACTTAAGCAATAAAGTTGAAAGCTCAGTTCTTGCACACCCGGGGGATTGTCCCATTGCACGAGGTTAGAATAAGCTTCCAATTACCCCAGGAGAATTGCACCCTCACAGTGCAGTGGTGCGGGTTTGCGGCTTATATAACCCCTGCCAGGAAGACATGTCAGCTAGCATGAAGGTCAAGTGTCAAATAGCCTTCCCCCACAAAAGACACTAGGCCGGGCCAGAATCTCTCCTGAGTGAGGAGCTTGGGATATGGTTCTGTGTAAGGCCCCTCATGTTTCTTGGGGAGCTGACCTCTATCTTCATTCTCTATTGGGTCTTTATATAAAATAAAAGGGGGAGATGTGGGGAGCCGCGCCCGCTATTCGCCATTACAAGATGGCACCCATATCCTGTGTTCCCAAGTGGTAAACAAGCTTGCTGCGCAGACGCGAAGGGATTTTCCATTCCTTGTGCTCTGCCTCTCCCGTGGCGCCATCTCGTGCGATGGGTTGCAGCCAACCAGGGGCTGACACGTCCTAGGCGAGGAGAAGCCTCTATTTAAGGGAAGGGTTTCCCCGCCTCTGGGTCTCCGCTCTGGAAGCTTATGCTCTCCCTCTCAAGAAGCATTAAAGCTTACTGCAGAAGGATCCTTGTGTGCCGCGTAGTTCTTGCTGGCGAGACGGTCGCGCGGGACAGCCAACCCTTTGCCCTTAGAAGCACAGATGTGCACTACTAGTCTGTGACCTTCTAGGACTTTATTGTACATAAACAAAAACATATATGTGTGTTTCTTTCTTTTATTTGCACAAATGTAAAGAAATTATATATATTGGACCAAACTCAATTTCAAAAAGTTTAATCAGCCATTTCATTTTGTTGCTCTCCTGGGAGCCCAGGATTTCTGTTGCAATAGTGCAGAATCACCTTTGAAAGCACAAACCATGTGACTTCTGATGCTTCTCATCATCATTCTGATCCAGAGTGAAGGCATAAGGCTTATCCCTGGCATTTTCAGAGTGGGAGCTGCAAGCCTGACTCTAGTGACCACTAGAACATCCACAATCCTGCATTGCCTCTGCATTCCATAAAGAACAATGGGCTGTTTAGATTGCCTTCTCTAGATCACAAAGTAAACAGACAGTTACAGGGCAGGGGTGCTCTGAGGCAGAGAAGTCCTTCAGTTTTCATGCATTTGAGAAGTTTAAATTGCCTGAGAAAGTTGCTGAAATCGAAGACACAGGAGAAGTTGTATTCAAAATATCAAAGACTGTCTTTCCATTCTGGGCTACATGACCTTCAGCACTGGACTGCAATAGACAAGGCTCTACACAGTCTGTGTTTGTCCAACAGGATGGTCCAAGGAAGAAAAGCTGACAGTGAAAAAAGAACAGGGCAGGGAGTGTGTCCCTGCAAAGTAGCATGTAGAACATGATGGACTACAAACAGACAAAAGAAAATGTATCTCAGGAGCAGAACACAGAATGGTAGAAAACCCTGAAACTCATTCTTACCCAAATCTACTCTTCAGGAAAGGAGGAAAGGAGGGCCCATACTCACTTGGTTGTCAGATCTGCCAAGAAGCAATGTGGTGGTAAGAGCAGGAGGGTGTAATGAAGTGCAAAAGTAGTGGAGAGATTTGATGCCCTGACGGTGATAGTGTCTCATGGAAATGAGCTTGCTCAGATGCAGCCACGAGTCAGGCAGGAGAGCAGCATTGGAGCCTACAGCACCATCACTGATGCTGCTGTGGTCTCTGGCTATGGCAGCAGGAGAGATGTCTTTAAAGATTGTGATATTACTAGGGAAGAGGCAGGAAGGTTCATGTGTTTCTAGAGCACATGGACTAAAGTTGGGAGAGATTAGCATGGTTCCCACAAAGGGACACCATGCAGATTCATGAAGCATCCCCTGCTTTTGTTTGATAGGGACAATGTTTGACAGATCTGGTTGTTTGAATGAGAATGGCCTCCATAGACTCATACATCTGAATGGTGATCCCAGTTGGTAGAACTGTTTGGGAAGGATTAGGAAGAGTGTCCTTGTTGGAGGAGATGTGTCACTGGGGGTGGGCTTTGAGGTTACAAAAGCCCCTCCAGGCACAGTGTCTTTCTCTCTGACTTCTGCCTGTGGATCAGTATGTGAAGCTTCTACTCCATCACCATGCATCTCTGCTTCCCACCATGATGATCACAGACTAAGAGAAAGCTCCCAGCTCCGTGCTTTATTCTATGAGTTTCCTTAGTCATGGTGTCTCCTCACAGAACTAGAATAGTAATAAAACATCAGAGAAGATGAAAAATTCTACAGACAGGCAGCAATGACAATCATACAGCAGTCTGACTACACCTATTGTTACAGAACAACTTAATTAGAAGGATTAAAATGTAATCTGTGTGTATTTTATCACAGTAAAATAATTTTTTTCTAAAAGAAAAAAGAGATTACAAAGCTTTATGCTACTGCTGAAGAATCTGGAGAGAAAGTGCAGGTTCTGGAGTCATTGTGAAGGGACAGCCCACAGCGTTTGCTCACTAATTAGATGAAAAAGTTAAGAAAAACAGAGAAAATTACAAAGAAGACATTTCTGGGCAGTGACTGTTGCTCTAAAAAGCAGCTTGCCTGGAACAGTAAATGACAAAGATACATACGCCGTGGTTCCATTTGTCTAGATGACTATCAGGACAGCCTGGCTTTATGCTCCTCTGTTTGCCTCTAAGTAGAAGAGGCGTCACCTAGACCCAAGTCTTTAGGTTATACGACCTTTCTGAACTTTTCCATCATGTTTATGACTCATTGTTAATAACATTTGAATTAGCAATGAGTTAAATACTGGGATCATTGCCAGATAACATTAATTCTTCTGGTCACAACCTCACCTTGTGCTACGGTTTCACACACACAATGTCCCCTACAGGCTCATGGGGTCTCCTTCTCTTCGGGGAGGTTGTGGAACCTCTGGCAGATGAAACTCAGTTGCAGGAAGCCGATCTTGGAGGGGATAGAGTGGGGGACTTAAGGTTAGAGCCCAACCCTACCTCCTGTTCCATCTCTAAACTGATCAAGCAGCCTCTTGTGACTGCTGATAGAGTCACAGTGCTGTGGGCTATTCTTGTCTCCATGCCTTCTCCTTAAACCGAGAGCCCAAATCTACCCTTCTTCCCTGAGGCTGCTACTTCTCAGATCTTTGGTAACAACTAGAGAAGTAACTAAGAGACCTTGTGCCGCCTTCTCCTGGGAACTGAGTTCTGAACTAGCAAATGTTCCATTTAGAACAAAGAAAAGCCTCACTGCTAACCTTCTCTCATCTTTTCCCTTGATGGGGCCACAGAGTACCGGAAAATTCCTAGATGGCAAAGCGAGAAGGAAGAGAATGCTGCACCAAGGCCTGGGGGTCCCTGGGGCACTAAGAGGAGCTTCCAGAGCAAGAATGAAAAAAGCAATAAGAAACAAAGTTTTAACATCATCATTAATTAAGTTATAGTCTAAAGCCCATTAGAATCCATTAGTGCTTTGTCAGCTACTACAAATTGGAACTCTGATTTTTTTTAACTACCAATCCTCAAGAGGAAAGGAAAGAGGTTTAAAAATAAAGCAATGTTTTCCCAAAGTTTTTAGTTGACGTGTTCAGTAAACTTTAAGTGTCAAATCGCATTAAGAAGAGTTGAAATTCTTGTATTTATCAAAGGAGATGTGCAATACAAAATTTGCTGATGTGTGTGTGTTATTGATATTCTGCTGGCACAGACCTCATCACTGGAGAAGAGATGGAATGTGGAAAACTCAGGATTGGGGCAAGAAGAAGGGAAATTGCACTCTTAAGTCCACTGATATTCAAGCCTTATGCATGCTCAGCTCTTTAAATATAATCACATTTGACACTAGATTTCAAGAGGTGTGTGCTACAGGATCTCAACTTAGGCTCTGAGTGTTGGTTATCAATTACTGTATAGCAAGTTATCACAAGCTTAGCGCATTTGAAACAGTATATATCTCCAGCCTGTAGTGTCTCTGATGGGGCCTGAACAAGGCTAACTGGGTCTGCAATGGGTAAAGTGGTTATCAAGGGGCTTAGTCAGTGTGGAAGGTCACCAGAGGCCCAACTGGGAAGTGTCCTTCCAAGCTCGCTCATATTTCTGCAGAATTAATATCACTTGGACTTCAGGATTAAAGGCATTCTTGTCTTGAGAAATATGCAGTTAGACGATTGCTCCATTCTGTGTAACCCCAGGGACTGCAAGAATTTAGCTGAGGCAAGTAACAGGTCCCTGTTAAACCAAAGGAGACAAGACCATGCTATGGCAAGAATACAATGGAGGGACACAGAGGCTGTCCTATAGTGAGGAGATAGCTACCATATTCCTGTAATCCTAGCCTTTATGGAGTGTTTAGAAAGACCATGAGCTTCAAACCAGCCTGGGCTCCATAGTGGACATTTTTCTAGCATTTGCAAGGTCCCTCTACAATTCCAGCCTTGGAATTCCAAGGCAGAGATGGGGGATCTCAATGGCAAGCTGACCAGAGAAACAAAACATGTCTTAATATGAGGTTTAGAAACCCAACTTTATTGAAAAAGTAGAAGAGAAATAAGGTGGATGACTGCTGATGTCAACCACAGGTCTCCACATATCCCCTCCCACCATACACAGTCCCTTGAAAGTGTCAAAAGTAACTAAACCTCAATAGCATATGCATAGTGACATGTACACGATCCCAGGTCTTTCCACCTCCAAAGGTTTTATTGTTTGAATTATAATCCATGCTGCACTGCTGAATATCTAAATTATTCATCTCCTCCATGTCTTCATCTCTTCATTTAAGACACTAGCAGCTCCATCCAACTGACTCTTACAGTCCTTCAGAACAGCAAGCATAGCTGGCAGGAATGGTTGGGAACCCTCCAGTGTACCTTTCCCAAGGGGAAACGGGAGTGGTAGCTCCTCTGGATCCTCACACGAGGAACTGGTCAGCCATGTTAATGTTCCCTGTGGTTTGTTCTGCAGTGTCATCTATGGCCTTGTGATCCGAACTATTTGGATTAAAAGCAAAGCCCACGAGATGGTGATCTCCAACTGCTCGGGTAAGGCTCTGACTCTCTCAGCCCTCCTGCGGAACTTCTCTAGCGGAATGAGCTGCGCCCGCCTGGATCCACAAGCGTCCTTTGTTCCAGCAGGACCCAATAACGGAGACCCCAAAATCTGCCCAGAGGGCTCTGTCTTCCTATCAGCATCCCTGGAAACGCATGGAGAAGGCTGGAGAGATGTGGTTCAGGATGTAGGGGCACTTGTTGCCAAGTCTGAGGATGCGAGTTCAACACCCAAAATTCACATGGTGGAAAGAGAGAACCGACTCCAGAAAGTTGTCTGCTGAACACCACACAAATAAGAAATTAATTAATTAATTAAAATGCAAAAACATACATGGGAGAAGGGAGAGGGCACTTGGAACTTGTCCAGTCATACAAGCAAAGTCCCTTGAAGCAACTTTTGAGGCAGTATGGGGAGTCACCCTAAATGTGTGCCAGGCACAAAGAACATTGAGAGCACAACATGTCTACCAAACCTCAAGATGGGCTTCTCTGTTTGGCTTGGATTTAGAAGTGGGTAAATCTCCCATCTGATCAGAGGATGATCTTAGCCCTGACATCAGCCACAGCTCAGTCCACATGCCTTCCCTGATGTTCTAGCCCAAACAAGACTGGCACGAGGCAGCTCTTCCCCAAATTCCATTTCACTGAACTTAGTTGCAGGGCACCTCTAGGAATACTACCTGGTTAGGCTATACTGGAAAAAATTCGAAAAACACATGAGCCAGAAAGAAGACAGGTTCCCAGCCTTGCTATAATGTGGCAGTTATGTAGAATGAGACCACTCTGCTTAGGTCCCACGTTCCTCTCATTCTTATGTGAACACAAGCACATACCCCACAGACCCGCATGCACACAACATCAACAGATGTTCACACACTTAGACTTCTATATACTATAAAACACACACACACACGCCCACACAGACAACACAGCACAACATATACCATCTGAACTCAGATAGCAACCACTAAGTACTACACAAAACTTTGGAAGGAGCTGGCTTCTGCTCCAGATCTATCACTGCAAGCCATGCCACCTTACAAAGTCATGTGACTTCTTTGAGCTCCAGTGAGGTAAATGAGTATCTGCATTAGATTTTTTTTTCTAATCTTTGTTTGGACTTGAGCTTCCTAACTCTGCTATAGATGGAGCTTGGTTTATCACGGTGGAAGTTTCTTAGCCCATGAGATATGAGATAGCCATGAGGATCCACAAGGTTTATCAGGTGTATTTGTGTCTCTTTCCCTAGAGAATTCGGAGAGGTATATGAATCTTGGCATCTCTGTCTTAATGCTGTGTTCTCCTGCTTGCAAGCAGTACAGGACAATGAACACAAATCTTAGATTCTATGTCCCAGTGACACAGAAAGGACAGAGAGAGAGACAGAGCATCTACTGTCGCCTCTGGAATCCTTTCCTTTTATTACATCTCTAATCTCTGCCCAGCTTTCAAGGTGGTATTATGCAGGTAAAAACGGGCTCCACAGTGAGGCGAGTTTCTATATGTGGCACATGGTGACATGACCAGGATTCAAGGCATGTCACTGATTAGAACACCCATGCTTTTCCCCTTAAGCCAGTCCATCTCCCACAAGGAAAGAAATTATAGAAAGAGAAGTGATAAATGGCTTTTTAAAGAGCCCGAATTTACCACCTCCTGAGCGTTTTTATTAAAAATCCAAAGTCTAGATCTTCGTCCAGCATACTGTCCACAGCACTCCCATGGAGACGCCTCCCCAGCCCATCTCTAAAGTGTTTATTCTCTGTTTGAAGGTTAGGGTCTTGTTTGGTTGAGGTAGCTAGGATTCCACATTTTAATCCTCTATCCTGTGATTTCTGCTCGTTACAAAAGGTTGGTGTGTTCCTCCCTGCCTGTCCCTCTGAGCTCTTACCCTCCTATTCATACCCCCAATAGCTCTTCTGTTGCCAATACTCCTCACCCAATGATCTATGGTGAAGCTTACCTCATTTTCCTTGAGTTCACCAATCAAAAAAAGGAGCAAGCCACACAAAGGCAGAGATCTGGGGTGATCTTCAGCTTTTGGCTAGCTCCTTTCTCTCCATAGGGCCCCTTATATGTCTACTTCTACGGCTTATATAGCCTTATATGGCTACTGTCAGTTTTTACTACTTAATATAATGTTAAATCTCTATTACACCTGTGTTCAGCTTGTCACCATCCATGATTTCCTTCCAGAATGAGGCTAGCTGCAATCTCAGAGTATCCTATCCTGTCTGAATTTTATTCAACAATGGACTTTCCTTGACGTCCCATGTGTCAGAACAGCCAAGCGTCTCAGGACCTGGCTGGTAATGGGGTCTCCAGCAGTGTTGGCATGCCAGGGTTATTGCTCATCAACAAGGTACATTGGCTAAGATTAGTGTGAACAGAAGCTCGCTTTTTAAACACTGTCTGCCAAGTCTAAGTCATCCTTAGTGTGGAGCCCTTTTTCTTGCTGACAAGTGAGTTTGCTTTTTCCCACCCAGGGGCTGACTCAAAGAAAACAGAAAGGAAACAGTTTCATAAATGACCCCAAGGATTTCCCACAGACAGCTGTTGTAGACCGTAAACAAACTCTCACACAATCACCTGCCTTTGTAGTCTGGGACAAACTGCACCTTATGGTGAGGGCATTTACTGTGCAAGGATGGGAGACTGGGGAGGGCAAGCCATGAAACTGACAAGGTAAAACATTTCTGGAGAGAACTGGGTCTCCCCACCATGGCTTTGAGGGTGTGATGTGATCAATACTGTATTAAATGGCAGGTTTCAAATTCTATGAGGCAGAATGAGGTAGAGGAAAAAAAACCCTCTAGATTAGGAACTAGGTTAAAGTTCTGCTTCGTAGCCAGACAACTTTCTGATGAGCCCATGAAGTACTCTCAGCACCAGCTGAGGACATAACACCTTTCTACCTATTTCTAGAAAAACGCATAAGGGAAAACATAAAGATACAAGCAGATGACTATTGTGTGACTATGTGTGGACATAGCATGATGCCATGTCGTTAACATGTTGGCTGGTCCCAGATAATCAGCAAACTAATACAATTCCCATCAAAGGAGAATTAAAACATTTTACTGAGTCTGGTAGATGTTTGTAAGACAGAAAAGTTTAAGAACCAAGAAAATCCAAATTATTCCTGAAAAAAAAAATAGAACAAAGTAGGAATGTTTTTCTGTGCCAAATATAAGTTTATTTTAAAGCCCAAGCTGTGAGTAGAATGTCATTGGCATAAAATAGATAACGGTGGAAAATAATATGGCCCCAAATAGATCTATACATGCATAGTTCTTGACATATGTCAGAAGGTCGTGGGGAAATAAATTAAAACTTTATTTCAATCTACAAACAAACATAACTCCAAGGAAATTAGAATCTTAGATGTAAAAATATTCTTTTTAATTTCTAAACAAAAGTTAGGTAATATCTTTATGATGCTGGGAAAGGAAAGATGTTTAAGACAAGATGCATGCTAAATTAAACTGCAAGTGAGAATGCATTAGTTTGACTGCACCTGCATTGTGAAAGCCAGTCTGCACACTCCATGAGTGGCCTAGACAAAGATGAGCTGAGAGAATGCATGGGGAACGCCTAAAGAGCTATTTTAAAGGGAATTTTAAAGACAATCACACGTAAAAAAAAATCTCAGCAAAGCAGGAACAGGTATTTGTCAGAAAGGAAAACCAAACTCAGAGCTCCATCAATAAGTAGGGAACCGTCCACCCACAGAATTGGTTTAGAAAATGATCTGGTATTCTAAGGGCTGGCATGCACATGAATTTAATGCTTTTTGGGTTGCTCGGCACTAACCCTCCTCACGCCTGCCTCAGATTGCTGGTCTGTTTGCTTCTCGTCTGCCTCACAGGCTGGCAGTCATAGCCAAATCCTCAGATCTAAACCTTGCTCCTCTTCCGTTTTCAGTCCCCATCCCTCCACTCAGTGGATCCATCCTGTGGCCTCTGAAGCAACAAGGGGGAAGCCAAGTCCTTGGTCTGACCTTTGCCTCAAGGATAAATCTTAAAGGGGTATTTTTTTTTTTTTTGGCACCAATTTCTCAGTGTTAATGGCTTCATTTGGGAACGGGCTGTTCTCGTCCGGATCTACACATTTAGAAAAGGTTGCTTTGTAGTTTCACTTCCCAAGAGGCCATGTGAGAAATACATCCAGCACAGGGCAGAAGCAGTTGTTGTTCACAGTTCCACAAGATGAGAAATGTGGAGACTTTCTCTAACTCCTTTATTGTCCTTGTCAACCAACTGCAATTGAAGCTCATCTCGTTTTCTCCGGTTCCTTCCTAAACACGGCTGGTACCAAATCAATACAATAACAACCAAACTAATCCACTGTTAGCTCTCAGATCCCCTCGCCAGGCTCAGCATGTGGCTCACCCAGCAACCAGATCACAGTATCCCAGCTTCCTGCCACCAGCTGATCAGACGGTGTCTTGTGTTTTTTGTTTCTATGAAGGCAGCATACATATACAGTATGGGAAACTCTAGCAGCTATATAAACTCTGAAACATGAGTACCCTTAACAAAACAGCCTTTTAAAATCTTTCTTTCTTTTTATTTTATGTGTATGAGTATTTCTCCACATGTGTGTACGTGTGCTACGAGTGTGCTTTGTACCGGAAGAGGGCATGGATCCCTTGGAACTAGAAATCTTTGCCTAAACTGGAGGACAGAGTACAAAAACAACTAACTTGTGAGTTTGTTGACACTCCCTCAGACCCTGGTGTTACTTCCTGTTAGCGTGGAGGTAAAAAACAAAAGCAAAAAACAAAACAAAACAAAACAAAAAAAACCTGAGAAAAAGCCTCAGACATGCAAGCTAATTGGGTGAATAGGCACAGTCCAAGATGAGAAAGGAACAGAAGTTTTCCCAGGGCTTAAGGTCAAAAGGCTATGTAAGTTTGGGATCAGCTGGAACATTCTGGCATAATCACACTCCTCATTTGTGATCATTGGGGTGGAGGGAGGTAGATGCAATCCTCAAGATGCCCAAAGTCCTGGAAGATTCCTCAACTCTACTCAGGCCCCTGCAACAGCAGAGCAGAGAAAATGAAGCCATGGTTCTGGGACCCGGTAGCAGAAGGTTGAGAGCAGGCAGCCCCAGGCCGGGCAGTGATGTTGACCAATCTGCAACAGACAGACTGAATGAGAGCAAGAGTCTTGAAGCAGAGATCCAGGAAGGGTGGCTACACATGGGCGCTAGCATCTTCAGAGAGCGTCCAGGGTGGTTCTAAAGGGGCTGTAGCTGTTGCAGATGCTGCCCAAGCCATGGCCTCTCCACAGGAGTGTCTCAGTGGAGAACTGGGGGCTGGGGTAGAGTGGGGTAGAGTGAGGGCTTCCCAGAGCAGCAGCAACAATACAGACCTGGGCAAGACAAGTGGCAGCCTTGGAAAGTGGTGGCCAGGGAGATCTGGGCATATTCTGACATATACCCTTGTGTTTGCCAGAAAAACTAGCCCCAGAAGGACCCTGGAAAGGAGATGGCCCATCCCATAGTTGAGCAAAGCGAGCCACTGAGACAAAAGCCTCTAGCTGAGGGCTCCAGGGGCAGCTGGTTTATATTTGTGGATGAAAATTTCTTGTTGATCAAAATTAATTACAAGCTTTAAAATCTTCAAAATAATCATTTAAAGAAATCAACCTGAAGTGCACAAAATTTCAACCATGAAACTTCTCTTAAAATATTTCTAAAATAGACTTCCTTGTTTCAAACAAACCATCTGCCCACATGCCAGGTCCTGGCAGGGGAGGGGAGCCTCCTTATGCAACAGGAAGGAAATTCACCTCTCTTTGATGTTCCAGAGGGTGGTGTTCAGTGGTATAGCAGGCAGAGTTCCAGAAGACCAGTCCCCAGATCCAAGGACTGGGATCACATGGCAAATGGGATTCACGCCAGCAAGATGGCTCAGTGGGTAAAGGTGCCTACTTCTCAAGCCTGTGTCAACCCCTTGAGTTCACGTACAGGTGGAAGGAGAAATCTAACCCCACATGTCCCCTGGCCACCGTACATTCATCACAGCACTCATTTCTGTTCTCCACAGAAATAATTATATAATTAGTGGCTGGGGAGATGGCTCAGCCGTTAAAAGAACTAGTGCTCTTCCAGAGGTTCTGAGTTCAGTTCCCAGCAATCTTATGTTGGCTCACAACCATCTATTATTGGATCTGATGCCCTCTTCTGGCATGCAGGTGCACATGCAAACAGAGCACTTATGCATTAAAAAATAAATAAGTAAAACTTCAAAGAAAAAGTAGAAAAATTATATAATTACATAAATAAGTAAACAAGAAATTATGGGAACCTGGTAACTCTGAAAGGAGCCTGAATCCTTGGGAAGGTTAAAAACTGGACCTGACCCAAAGAAAAGCAAACATCTGGTGTGACCCCACTAGGGTTGCACCCTGGAACTAAAGCAGGGTTAGCAAGCGTGCTTCTTCCGGCTTCAGATCTAATGAGCCCGCTGCCTCCCAGGCTTACAAGCCGTTCTGCCAGTGACAGCTGAATTTCACTGCCTTCAGTCCAGCTCAGTGCCGAGTCCTGAGGAGAAAGAATCCTTTTATCTCCCAATAAAGGGGAATTACCTGTGTCCTGTAACTCAGCTCTCTTTGAAGAGCTGTCTGGGAAGCTGGAGGCTTTGCATTTGCTGGAGTGGTCACATTAGAGATGATTTTCACTGATCTCATTGGGAGATCCAGAGGGCAGGGAGCTGATGATATTGTCATCCAGTCTACCCTGTGGAAAGTGTTGAGATTTTCCATTTTAAAAGATTTCAGAGCACAAATGTCATTCTCAAAAACTTTCCTGAAAGACAAATTAAGTTTTCAAAGCCACACTGCTTCGGGACCAGCTGTTACCTTGGGCCGGCATGTGGGGACACTTCGAAAGACATAATTTGATCCGCTACCATCTTTCCCTGCTCCCGCGGAGATAATCTCACCCTGATAATTTCCTGCTGTCTATGGCAACACCATTGTATAATAGACTATCTAGGGTAGTAATACTGTCAGATTTTCTTCTATAAAGACAGCTCCCATTTATCCCCAAACACTGTTAAACGTATTTAACAAGCCAAGTGGCAAAGTGTCTGGTAAACCAGCATAGAGCTTGGCACCTGGAATACAGTTTTATTTTCCAAGTTAGGAAACCAAGACTGGAAACTTTAGACTGCTTTCCCATGCTTTCCCGATGTTTATTGCCTGAGTGTGTGTAAAGGTTTCACGTCCTATGAAATGGGAAGTTCTGAGAGCCATAAATCCTTCCTGCAAGGGGTCCTGTGGCCAACCTTCCATCTCCCAATCCCCCTCTCTTCACTCATTTCACCAGATCTATTGCACTTTCTGCGCATCTCAGTCAACCACAGTTTAATAACTGCGTAAGAACTCAATTGTAGGAAGTAGGTGTGGATTCATTCAGCACACATTTGGATCCTTTACTACATGGACTTGAACAAAGCCCCCTCCACAGATTTTCACAGTCACCCCATGACTATCTAGCCCTCAGATGGCAGTCACGTATGACTAGGGTGTATGTGCAGGTTCAGATGTGGCTCTGTCTTGTGCCTTGAGCTTTACAGAGAGCAGAGTTTCACAGGGAGATCAGTGAACAGGTCTGCAGAAGCCATTCTAGGGGTAACTGCGGTGACTTCCTGGGTGACCCAGCCCAGCTCAAGCCTGAGAGCAGCCCTCAACGAGTAGGCTCCACCCCCTGTAGCCCTGTGCTCTAAGTCCAGCTTTGGCTGTTCCAGTAGCCTGACCTTATCTTCTAAGAGAGTGTGGGCACCGCATGGCATTTGCATTAGACTGCAAACTGAACAGGTCCTAGCAGCCATCCCTGAGCCATCCTAGTCTAAGACTGTCCCAGAGGAACATAGCAGTTCTGAAAGCCTAACCTTCCTTGTCCTTTTAACATTTTGTCCATTTTACGCCCCTTCCTGTCTACAGATGGCAAACTATGCAGCAGCTACAACCGAGGGCTCATCTCGAGAGCAAAAGTCAAGGCCATCAAGTATAGCATCGTCACCGTCCTCGGTAAGCAATATCCCTCCTTGTGTTACACGTCTGAATACCATTCTGCAAGCAAACTGGTAATAGCCAGGCCATGCAGGGAAGGAATATGGTACAGGCGCTTCTACCTTTCATTAGAATGAAAGGTGCCGGATTCACCAGTGTGTCTGGTTGCTTCAAGGGCCAATAATTGGCTCCTAATCCCTCTCTCTGTGAATATAGTTGCCCACCAAAATCATGGGCTGAATCACTCTGAGACGATCTGATTAGAACCGAGCTTCTAAACAAATCACCCTCCACTTAGTGGCTTCCTTTAAGACACTGTCTCCCCTATGAAACAGTAGACGTGCATTCTTTTTCTTCTGGGTATTTAATTTCAGAGTCAATAATACTTCCCTTATGGCCAAAGTCTGTATTCCTCACACTTCCTGTCTTCTGCTCTTTTTTTCCTGCACTTAGAATCTATAAAATCAGTTTGCACTGCTGTCTGTCAAAAATGGTAAGAAAGATGCATGGCTCACTTCCTCTTATTTTGTTCCCCAACAATGACACCTCCTCAGGATACCCTCATGAGTATTTTTAAATAACTCTCCTCTCACTTCATCCCAACTTGCTGATTTGTCCC
>JAQHUG010000150.1:3996038-4023805 GCA_028555095.1 Dicrostonyx torquatus
CATGTCTTTCAACAAGGCGACACCTCTTAATCCTTTAAAATAATGCCATTCCCAAGTGATCAAACCTTCAAATATATGAGTCTCCGGGGACTATTCTAATTCAAACCACCATAGATGAGGATGTTTGGGGGGATGTGTGAATATTATCAAAATACATAGTATGAAATCCTTAATAAATTAAAAAACTGAATGATCTGGATAAGTCAAATGGTATAATTATCATGGGTAGGGTGTTTACTATCAAGAGCAGATACTGCTTTTCAAGCTCATGAGTAACAGTTACAAGTGTGCCCTGCCAACTTGAGGACTTGAGATTGGATCCCCAGCATCCAGCTAAGACCTTTTCATGATGCCAGTAACTCTAGTTCTGGGATAATAGAAACTGGAGGATACTTTGAGCTTCCTCACCAACTGACAAATCTGAATCCATGAGAGACCTTATCTCAAAAACTACATAGCAGTCAAGGAACACACAGATGTCAACTCTGGCCTGCACAAGCATACACAAATGCACACTCACACAAACACACATTACTATTTATAAGAGTCCAAACTGCAATTCAGTGTGAGAAGTGGAGGGATCTGAATTTGGAACTGGGTATATAGGAGGAGAATCAGTGGGCTTCTACGTCTTGTTGGAGTTAGATGGAAACAGAGAAATGACCAACTTGGTCTCAGATGCATGCAGGAAACAGAATGATAGCCAAAAAAATCTTTTCATGCACATAGAGGTATCATCAGTCATTAGTATCCACTGACTGCAAGAATACTGGTACCAACACTTTTCCAAGTTGACAGAGGCAACCAGGTTCCTCCACAGAGCCCTATGAGTCTGTTCAGCAGAAATCAGTATCCACATTTTGCTCTCTTCTCTCTCTGAACAGTGGTCTTCAGTCCTGTGGCATTTGCTGCTAGACACTCCTGTTCATGCCTATCCAAAGGACCTCTCTTCCTTTTTCTCATTCCCTATACACCTCCTCACCCGGAAGGTAGAGCAGATGCATTAGAGGCTTGTTGACATGGTGCCCCTGAGCAACAGGGAGCACATTGCCCCCCTCAAGAGGGGATTGCTGTGTAAATACAGAATGCTGGACATAGGGCCTCCCTAATCCAAAAGACATAGTCACCAAAGGCAGGTCGTCAAAGCCTGCAGTGGATGGCATACAGTAATATTGGGTGCAAATAACAAACTCTACATGTCCGTAACCATTTGACAGGCTTTAAAAAGGCTGATCTAAAGGTCCCAAACTTGCCTACTTCAAAAACCACTCTAGAAGTAAAAAAAAAAAAAATGGAGTTTCTGGATTGCAGTCATGAAGTTCTACTTCATTGGGTTTTGCATAGAGTTTATAGATCTTCGACTGTACCATCCAGCTCGGGTGAATGATGCTCAGCACCAGGTCCTCCATGTAGCCATCTAAGTAGCTTGCATGTTAGAGGCCAGGCTTCTCACTGCAGGTTGCTCCGCCCACAGAGGTTCCTTGTCCATTCTGACCGTGGATATGTTCTTCTAAGAGCCCAACGTTCGATCTCCCATAACTCTCCAGATCCCTGTAGGCAAAAGTGCATTTTGTGAAGGGCTAAGGATGTGGTTTGGGATACAGAATTTGTTTATTTTGAGCAAGGTCCATCCTGGCACCTCAAAAAATGTGTTTTTCTCTGAAGGTAGACCTTAATCTAAAGTTTTGTGTGTGTGTTTATATATGTATTTATGTCCCATGTGTGTGTGTGTGTGTGTGTGTGTGTGTGTGTGTGTGTGTCCCAAAGCAAAGACAAGCAAACTGGGAGACAGCTGAGTGCTTACGCGGTATTTTGGAGCAGGGAATGGAGTCTGAAAGCAGGCTTTTGAGGGATATGCCACAATAAGACAGGAACTCTGCATCAAAGCCTTCCAAGGCACCCATCCTCACATTAGATGCCCCCAAATATCAAACAATCCCCTACTTTTGTGTATGTGAGTTATACGTGTTAATAATTAATTTATTTAAAGACTAAGATTGTGGGGAATTTTAACACTTATGTATTATTTACAAGTAAAAACAAACTTCTGTATTAACACTAATGCCTTATATCAAAAGCAACTTCATTTTCAAAAATCACTGAGTGAGAAGAGTGACATGTTTTAACTTTCACAAATCTCTTTAAGTTTGGCTTCATAGCTGACAGCTGGAATCTCATACTTTTGCCTTCAATCTGTTATAATATGTTATTTTGATGGAAATATATAAAGGGAATCATGACTCACTCAAATATGTAGCTGGAAAAGAGAGGGCTTCAATTTGCTTCCAAACTTAATCTATTTTTCTATGAGATGCCATATAACTACGGGAAAATTCCACCAGAAAAAAAATTTACATGGGAGGATGAAAATGAGAAAGGCCAGTAAGAGCTTATTGCTTTGCAAATGCCTGCCCCTTCACAGACCCTTTGTGGGTCGCTCAGCGTCGTCCCTGGTGTGGGCTGCGCACCAGCTTCTGAGCATTTCTTTGGCAGAAAGCAAAACAAATCCAAGGAGCTCATTAGTTGCAGTTACTCAGCTCCTGCTGTGATTTTTGTTGTTCGGGATGTGAGGCTGATGTAAGGGAGGTGAGTGAGCCAAGAGTCCCTCCACATACGTGCGAAGCTACTTAAGGTGCTAAGTATAGACACAGTCGACAGTTCTGCTCAAATGAGAGACAGGGATGATGCTACCTGGGCCCACAGGCTGCGCAGGCCCCAGCTGCTCAGTGACTGTTCAGGACAGGAAACAAGTGATTGCTCAGAACGGGGGAATGAATAGTAAGGCGGATTCTCCTCAGAAGCCTATGACTGTTTGGACCCGAACACCAAGTAGCTAGCCTTTGTGTTGGTGTGGGCCTGTGGAACCCTCCTGTTCTCTTAGACCTCCTTCATTCTGTGGACCCTGTCACTATTTCCTGTCCCTCACGTACACTGGACATACACATAGGTCCCTTTTCAGACATAATTCCTCCAGACAACTCCCTGTCCAGTGTCTTCCTCTTCTTCAGGAAGATCATCTCAACTACAGGACTTAATACTACCGTGGTCAACTCGGCAGTCTTATCTCCCACAACCATTTTATTTTAGATTTTGATTTTTTTTAAAAAAGTATTTGTTACAATTTATTTAAATATAAAACACAAGAATATTATTTAAAATATCCTTAAGTATTTTATATTTGAATAATAAATATTATGTGTATATGTGTGTACATGTGCAAATACGTAGAGGGCAGAAGACAACCTCATAGGATAGGTTCTGTCCTTCCACATTGTGAGGATGGAGACAGAAATCACTTCTGTGTGTTTCATTTTTTTTTCTTCATTTGACATGATTTTTTTTCATCATCTATATATATTGCTTCTTGTCTGGATCTTCTGTAAGACAAGGGTCATTATTTTTTCTGTTCAGTCTGAAGTCCCCAAGCCAGAACAGAGGCCAGAATAGAGGAAGTGCTCATACATACTAGTTAAAGGAATTCATAGGTAAGGTTTGATTGAAGAGACAGTGGGGAGCATTGACTTTGCACATGGAGCATGTTCCCAGGGGAAGGGAAGGCAGAGTTGAGCATGCCCAGTTTACTAGCCCCAAACTCAGAGCACAGGTTAAGCATTTCCCCTCCTCCAGGTCATTGGAAAGCAAATACACAATGCAAATGTGACCCCTCTACAACGAAAAGAGATTTCAGGAAGGGAGAAGCTGTCAACCAGGGGCGGATCTTTGTGGTCAGCCAGCGGTTTGGTGATTTCAGAGTGAGGATCCTTAGTTCCTGGTGGAACATTCTGCTTCCCTTCACCAAGCACTCCTCCAGAGCCAAGCAGTAAACAAGCTCTTTATTTCCCCATAGCTAATAATGTCTGTGTAACATCCCCTTCCGCTCCTTCAGCCATCCATCAGGTGAGCAACCAACTCCACCCTGAGTGTCCTCCGTCTGAAATGCTGGCCTTTGCTTCTCATTTCCTAACTGGGTGTACCTTAATCCTCTTGCTCTTTGGGGAATCCTTTGGGAACCATTGCTAGAGAAGTTGGAAGTTATGCCAGAAAATTCTTATGTGGATAAGAAATTTTGATTGATTAAATCTTTTACAGGCTTGATCTATTTCCCCTCCATTGCTCTTCTCTTTATTATGTCATGCCACATTGTCCAATATTTCTAGAGTGACTATGCATCTCAGTTCATCCAAAATAGTCTGTACCTGTTGTTCCTACATAATTGTTAAGAGGTGCTTTTCTTTCTCAAAATCATTCTGATTTGGGTGATAGATCACACTGCTACTCTAAATATAGATACTTCTATTTCTACAATGAAATTCACTGACAACATTAAGAGACTTCAGCAATGAAATACCAATTAGGAGATGCCTGAATTTGAATATAAATTACTTCTCATCACAAATTTTCATGGAAAAAATTAAAGCTTAATGATTAAAGGGTGAAGATATTGACATCCAAATTTATATTCTTTTTTTCCCATGTGATTTTAAGTTCAAAGAAAATTGATGTTCAAGATCCAACCTAATTTTTTTAACTCATTCCTGTGTATTTTTTCCTAATGTTCCCAGACCATGGACAATACATCAGAATCAAGGTGTCCAAACATAGGTTCCTCTTTCCCTGTGAGAGTTTTGAATGGGTGATAAAAATAATTTATTAGAGGAGGGAACTGAAACAACACCTTTGCCATCCACAAATAAAATTTATATTTGTAAGCAGGAGAGCCTATGGGCAAGAATTTGGTCCAGCCTTCCTCCTACTTGGCACCAACTATTTACTAACGTCTACATCCCACCTCTCTCCTAGTCACGATTATACTGTATATTTCTTGGCCTGTCTTTTAATTAACTATAAGTCATATGACTAGATAACTACAGCAATCATGAGAATGAGTTTTAACAAATGAATGTGAGAAGTCAGATGTATCCTCAAACATGGCCCCCAAACTTCTCATGAGTATTTCTTTCATGCTGACAAGCTTAACAGAGAAGGTAGTAGCCTTAACAATCCTATAACAAACAGGAAGACACCAATGTCTGAAATAATGTATGTTTCACAGAGCCCACTTCTCTGTCACTACCCCCATTAAATAGAAACATGAGTAAGAAATAAATACTCCTTTTGGTGAGCACTGAGCTGCTGAAAGTGGTCTATGCTAACGTGTCATAGTTTATCTTTCGTGACTATAACAAAACACCTAAGACAGGATACTTTATGTTGAGGTTTTTCTGTAAAGATTATTTTTTTTAAATTCACAGTTCTGTAGGTCCAAAAGCAGGCTGCCAACTTCTGCTTGTAGTGTGGCTGGCAACATGTGGTGTAATGAAAGTAAGAGCAAGAGAACCCACTGAGGAAGTCAATTCACTTCATAGCAACCTGGTCTCACGGTCACTAACCCACTACAGTCCCACCACAATGACAATTTATTCCTGAAGAAGGGCTTACTCGTCTCAAAGAATACTGGGACCAAGATTTCAAAAGTGTTATTGAACAAACCACACAACCAAATCACAGCATAGTTGACTCCCATACTGATATCCAAAGACCTAGACGTCTTGATTCACCCAGTGGACAGACCGGACGAAAAGAGAGACAATACGTTTGCTCTGAGCGTGCACATGATTATTTTCACATTCAAAACAATCAGGCTATACCCCCCCCACACTTCTCCTAAGTTAGTAATGAGGAAATATTTTTCAGCAGTGCAAAAGCAAACCCCTATCAGGTGAAAAACAGCTCTTTCACTGAAGCCATGTTTTCCTTCACATGCTTCTTCTTGATCCCTGAGATTTTCCTCTTTGCTCCACTACACAGCGGATTCTATTTTCTACTTCCCCAGACACCCCCCCCAGCTTCCTGAGCAGGAGCAAAGCAGAGGAATCACTTCCTTCCTCTCCTCTGTCCATGTGTGGGAGGCCAGCCAGTCCCCTCTAGGCAAGACTGGTGGAGGTGAGAGAGAACCAGTCCTTCTCGACGATTCTTCTCACCTGCTCCACACTCAGGTTGTCAGGCTCTTCTTTCTTCTTCATATACATTTGCTTTTCTTAAGGGACACCTGTGCCTTCCCCATTTCTAGCTCCCAAAATCCACGTCCACTATGAACCTACCTTCTTTACCTTGCCTTTATTTGAAAGGAAGGAAGGAAGGCTCAGATCGCAACCACCAAAGAGTAGTTGTGAGGCAGAAGTGCTTCAACGGGCCTGTCATAGCCAAATGCAGAATATATTTTGAGTGACATAATGCTACCATGGCTCTTGACCCGATGCCATGTGGTTCAGCACCTCCTGGACAAAGCAGATTAGACAGAAGTGGACACCTGATGGGTGTGCATCCTTTGACTTGTGAGCAAACTATGACTAGAAGACTGAGTCAGTTAATAGGAACAGAAAATTCAAATGGGAGTGAGCACAATGAATCCTCTCAACCCTTAAAGCATCAGGACCCATGAGTAAGCAGAGGAGGTCAGCTGATGGAGACAGGACAATAGGGCAGTGTACAAAGCACAAATGTGAGAGGAAGAGAAAGAACGGAGAGGGAGGGGTTAGAGGAACCCAACTACAAAGGTATCATGAATCCTACGGCTCGTTGGTTCTTTCCATTTACTGGACAGTGTTCTAAATGACCATTACAATAACAGCCTTTTATTGGACCCAGCTCAAATGGGTAGCTGCCTGGATGCACTAGCACAAAGCTCTTTTCTAGACTCCATCCTCAGACTTCAGTAAAAATTCCCAAGAAAAATGGTTAAACTGGCTTTTCTCTTTTCCTACCTAAACTGTCAGATCCCGAAAACTGCAAATTTTGGGAGATGCTATAAATAAATGATGGCACATTAGAAGATTTTCACCTGAGAGAAAGTCAATTACATCAGGGAAATGCTAGAGATATTATTCACAGTACACATAGGCAAGCAGATTTTAGTAGAGGAGAAGATGCCTACAGCCAAACTCCCACCAGATGGAAGAGTCTTCCAGACCACAAGATGTAATGAGTTTCCTCAAGAACACCATACTGGTGAAAAGTGAGTTTACTTTCTCTTTTTCCAGGAAAGGGAGAACAAAAGCCAGTTCCCACTGTCACCCTTCTGCCTGGGAAGAAAACCAGATCCTTCTGCTATGGGATGCTGAGGTGTATGAGACTCTTCTATGAAGAATAACCAAGGTCTTGAGTACAGAAGCCTATAAACAAGACCTGATATGAGTTAGAAACCCAGAATCATCACCATCAAGACTAATTGATGCCCCTAGGAAAGGAGAAACTACCCTGATAGAGCTGTAATAGCAAGAGGTTTTACGTACAACCCCCAAAGCATAGGAAATAAAGGAGGGCCAAGTTAGAGGGCATGTTCATAAGCCACACCCTGGAACCAATGACAAAACACTAGGTGACAAGACTAGGAAATGTGGACCCCATTTAAGATAACATAAACCATTTAGTGCCTCAAAGAAGGGCCAATAATTAAAGGCTCTCTAAGCACATCCTGCCCATGTCATCAATAATGATTTTGGTGGAGAGATAGCTCAGTTGGCACAAACATGCCACCCCCATACAAGCATGAGAAACTGAGGTCAATCCCCAGCACTCAAGTAAAAATCCAGACCTGTAGATCTCCAGAATGCACTGACAAGCCATCAGAGTCGAATCAGCAAGCCCCAGGTTGCAGCAAGAGATCTTACCTCAGGGAAAAAAAAATGTGGATGACTCCTGAGGAATAATACCCAAGGCTCTTTCTCCTCTTGTCTCCATGTGCAGGAGTACACACACACACACACACACACACACAGAGAGAGAGAGAGAGAGAGAGAGAGAGAGAGAGAGAGAGAGAGAGAGAGAGAGAGAGAGAGAGAGTGTGTGTTTTGGGGAACAGAAGCCAGAATCTGAAGGGAACAGACATTTGGCCCAGTTAATCCATCAGCCTAAACAATATCGATGTGGGGGACATGTCCATGTCCCAGTGGAGAGACTCATACAAGTTCCCATGGCCCACATGAGTCATCCGAGAAGTGAAGACATCTTTCTTTCTAAAGATTTCCCTATCACCCCAGGAGCAACGAGGATGATTGATTTCCTCTCGAAATAAGGAAAAGGTTATTCAGGACATTAGCAGAGCTATGGCTCTTTCAGCAGGAAGAGTTGCGAGATTATAAGCAAGTGGTCCCCCTGTTCAGCAATGTCCTCATCCTGCAGTTTCCAGCCCATGTTTCAGAATACAATTAGGATAGTGTGTTTTTCAGTCAGCAACACTTTTGAGAAGGGGGCACTCTGAAGCCTGAGTAGGAATGAATGACTGAGGCATGCCTATCTGAAATAGGGAAAATCCATTTGTTTAATCAAAAGTTTCAAGTCCTTGAAATCTATAGCATGGAAAACTGCAGTCTCTGGGCATGCAGTGAGGAGAGCTGTGAAATGTTACTTACCTATCCCAGGTGACTTCCTTTGTCTCAGAGCCAGCAGTTACCAGGAGAAAAGTGGATTTGGGACGTGTGTAGGAATTTTTGCTCTCTTGGCTGTGCCTGGAATACATGAGTAGAGGTTTGGGATTCCTGTTCCTCTTCTACTGGGAACACCGTTTAGGGAGTTGTGGGACCCCTCCCTCCTCACAGAGCTCCTTAGACCATCTAGCCTAGCACTGTCTCACAGCCTCACCTCAGCAACTCTGACGTAAATGGATGGAACAATGAAGCTGGGAAGTGTCAGCATTCTTCAGCCCTGAGAGGTGACATCACTCCACAAAGGGTGAACTCCCAACCAGAGCAGAGACTGCCATCTGGACACACAGTTATGATGGCGTCATCACCCATTATTGGGAGCAGCATTGTCCACGCTTTTCTAGCAGATGGGACAGAGCTTTTCTGTGTGAGGAGATACTACTCACAGTGATGAAGGCAGGGACAGGAGGAGGGCCACAAGACTGGGCCAGTCCAACACACTTCCTCCCCAGAGGTGACAGGCAACTGTGAGCACAGGGCAGCATCGGTTGTGTGATTTTTGTTTGTTTGTTTTTATTCTTGAGCCAGTTCCCATGGACTCCAGTTTAAATGCATGTTTAATCCAGGTTTGGGGAGCCCCCTCTATGTCCATTAAGCAGCAGGACTGCTTTCTCTGTTGTTGTCAAAATTAACACAGATGGAGAAATGGGTGCCTGTCCCCAGTCACCGAAGAGCTGGGTAGAAAGACCTAGAACAGGGAGCAGTCCCATTCACTACAGGATTCCCACAGCTATGGGTAAAAAGGAAACCAATTTCTCAAGAGGAACTAGACAAACACTGCCTAATTAGCCTGCCCTTCTTAGTATCATGGGTCAAGTTCCCCAGGAAATGAGATCCACTATGCCCCTGGGGAAATGATACATTCCACCATCCTCCAAACCAGGGCTACCTCAATGCAGTAGCAGATACAACTATCGATGGACCATATCCTTGGGCAATCATTGGGGAGAAAGCATCTTGTATGGTCAGGTGGAGACAAAACTCACTGAAGCATGGGTTAGACAATGCAGCAATTCAAGTAAAAACAAGAAAATAATTCAAAGGGAGAAAACACAGGCCCTGTCATTGACAGTGCTTTAAACTAGCTGTTCTGAAATGCAGATTCGATGACTTCAGACCCTGCTGAAACCTCTGCCCAGTCCTCAGTCTCAGGCACCCTGCCTCCACTCCTACATTTAGCAACTACCAGGTTACTGCATAAGTTTTCAAATGGCCATCTCTCCTTACCTTTTCCTACCTCGTTGCTTTCTGAACAGTCTTTATAAATCATTCAACTTGTCTCCAGAATCCCCACTTTTAGGAACACGCCACAGCTCCCCTTGTCCTGGAGGGAAATGTCTCAGGACCTCATAGGCTTTAGACCACCATCCATTTTTCCATTCATTCGTTCAAAATAAATCCTTGTTAACTCTCTCCTCTCGACTGGACTACTATTAAAAGTCCCAAGGAGATGACAGTGAACCACAACACTAAAGTCTGTAACTTTAGAATGTCCCTTTCTAGGGACAAAATCATTACCCTGCCTCATCAGCCACTTGGATACTCTGTAGCCAGCAGTGTGACCGTTGACTTCTATCAGCTCTTGGAGACCATCCACTCACATCTCTTTCCAATTCTGTATCCACAACAGTTGCTTTGGTTCCTTGATGTCAGTCATGGTGGGAGGTCACTAAACACTTGCTAGCATGCCCTTCTTGCATCCAACAAGATACAGCTGCATAACTTCCAAAATCTCCCAAATGAATGTAAGTCTCTCTGTGCCTGAGCATAAGCGCTCTGTGCACAAAATCTCTCCTCTTCGTCTGCCTGCTAAACATGTGTATTCAAGCCTTAATTTTGAAAACATCATCTGTGTGAAACAGCCTTGGCCCTCGGTGGGGAGAAGGGGGAGGCGGACCCCTTCTCTGCAGCCTGCACAGACCTGGAACTTCTTTAGCACATAACCTCTGCATGAGCTCACCTCCTCCTAGACTGCACAATTCTCAGCTTCTAGCCACAGACATCGTGGTCCAGCTTTTGGATCACTCTAACATAAGTTTTTACTGAATAAATTTGGTGCTAACAGGGAGATTATCTTATTTAACAGTTTTCTTCAGACTTCATTTTAGAAATCAATTGTAGGCTGAGATGAGCCTGGAGCCCAGAGTGTGGAAATGACTATGAGATTTGTGAAGTACAGGGCTATGAACCGCTGAGCTGTTCTTTTCTGTGCTGTGTTTATTCCATGTCTATGAAAAGTGCACAGTACAAATGTCTGCATGATGAGTGAAAGAGTTGGGGGACACAGAGGAACATGGCTGACTCTTATGACTGAGCTCATGGATACAGACTTGGGAGGATATAGGCAACTTGTAAGGTGACCCCTTGAGGTAGTTGAGATGTCCCCCTTATTCTCAGGCACTTTGATAGGTAGTCCTCAATAGGAGTTGCTAGTTGGCTGGCAAAAGCAAGTCACCAGTGTGGGGCCATTTTTTGTGATTAAAGTTTGCTTTCTCCATCTCCTGATTGTGGTTTCTGATATGTGCTCTCAGTTGCTTCTGCTGCCACGCTTCCAGGCTTCCTGCTGTGGTGATGATAGATTCTCACCCCTCTGGAACTGTATGCCCAAATAAAGCCTTCATTCTATAAGTTGCTTTGGTCATGGTTTTTAAAGAGCCATTAAAAAAATAACGAATACATCCCTAGATTGAATTCACTCATTGGAATAAAAAAACCAAGAGCCAGGTGGCATAAGTAAGTCTCCTGGGCATTTATAGAAATTTTGAAGAGACTGTAGTCATTCAGATTCCTTACGCCAGTGGTCTTCTGGAACAAGTGTGGACAATGGACAGCAAGGCACTGAAAGACTCAGGAAGGAAGCCAACACTTCTGCAGTGTAGTTTTAAGTATCATAAAGACCTGTAGATTCTTGTGATGTGGATCAGAAGAGCTTTACAAAGTCATCAGGACAAAGGTGACTTTGTCTAAGTCAGAAAGAGCCAGATTTACCTCGGCTAACATCAAAAGGTCAGGTGTATTCCTGGAGCTCAGGTCTCCAATTGACATCTTAGTCAGAAAAGAATGTGATGGGTGGACAGGGGCTAATGTTGCAAACAGCTCAGTGGAAATATCATTTGAGACAGAGACCAAAGGATGTTTTTACTGGAGAGCAAGTGATACAGAAAAGGACCAATGTCCAGAGCTTCAGACATACCTGGAAAGGAGGCAGGAAGACAGCACTATAGGAAGCAGCAGAAAACACAACCTGTTCCTAGCCTGTCAGCTTTCCCTGAGCACAGCAACAGAAATTGGTGCCCAGCCCTTCAGATGACAACTGATAAGAAGTTAAAGCTAAAATGTGTACCAACCAAGGCCATCGGGAAGGACTGGCAAGAGCCCAAATGCCCCCACACTTCTTTTCACTGGGTTCTGAAGTTGTGAGTGAACTTGCAAGGAACAGAAATCCCAGGACTGAATTTGATGAAGTACTAAACATTTTCATTGAGAGCCTGTAGGCATTTTAGCAGCAACCAACAGAGTTGGGAAGAGATAGCGCTTGTCTGTGCCTGGTTTGGCTCATACATAATATAGAAGCAATAATGTTGCCTGCCAGGATGTTCTAGTAGGAATTAAATTGATTAAATTTTTGAATAGAGTGGTGTCATGTCTGAACTCTGACCACGATAAAATCCACCCTGTTAAAGGGAAAATGAAGGCAAACGTAGGGAGAGGGAGACAACCTGTGGGAAAATGTTGGGCAGAGGAAGTGTCACTCATATTGTCCCCAGATCGGATGCCTGGAATTATACAAGGATCCAAATCAAAGGTGAATTATCCAATGGACAGTTCAGTGAAAGTCCGGACTACATTGTCTCATTGCTTAAAACACATGAAAACTGAAAAAGCTAACTAGCTAGCTCCATGGAAGTCCCAGTGACAGTTTCTGGAACCCCTGGGAATGATGAGTACAGGAGGCAAAGAGTAGGAGAGATCGTGAAGAGGCAGGTGAGAACATTCTGTCTCCCTCTGACCTACAGAGACTACTGTGCCAGGCAGATAGGACGTATGCAGACCACACCTACTCCATCCCCACTTTTGGTGATGCTGTCTTCAGGGCTAAGCAGATCAGCAGGCCCCATTTTCTCCTGTTCTGGCTCCTTCCTCCTACTACCAAGACAGTAGAGGCCTCGGTAAAAAATCCAGCCCTGGATATCACTTCCTCTGCCACCTCTTTATCTGGTTTGGCATGCTGTGCCTTAATTATCTATTTAACTGCCTGTGTCTACTCCCTACAGCTACAGGCAGGACTTCCATCTTCATCCCCACGGTGCCCTCATTTCTCGACAATAGTGGACCTTCTGCATATTTATTGAAAGAATGAATAAATGAATGAATTGGCAAAACTCTTGACAATATAATTCATGCCCAGTCCCATGAATAAGCAATTAAAGGTCAGAGTGACTGGATGAACCTAGCCACTGAAAACATAGTCCATGTACCAGGAATATTGACTAATCTCCCTTGGAGGCTCATTAGAAATGCACTCTCAGGCTGCAACCCCGTAACCACTAAACTCTCAGAAGTTCTATTCCAAAGGTAGGGTCCTTTCTGGGCCCAATATACAATGGAATGATTGAACTGGAAGTGCAAATGCTTCTGAAAGGGAACCATGGCCTATGACCAATATCTATTCACCCTACACCTCATTACTATCTACTGTACACCCTGACTGTCTTCCCTGCACCTTACCCTATACTACACACTGGTCAAAAGACCCCCAATTTAAAACAAGGAATCAAGCATCCTGCACAATCTGGTGTCTCCTGGAGCCTCCATCTGCACCAAGTCATGCCTTTGTCAGTACCAGGCTGCTATTGTTAAGGGAGAATAAGGACCAGCAGGGACAATGACGTTGCCATGGTTGTCAATGGCAAAGCTCCTCTGGTCTTCCATGGCAATGACAGGCCCGATTTCATCTGAAGAAGCACAATAGCCTTCTATTATAGGATTTCAATGGCATGAGCTTGCCAAAAGGACCAGGAAATGACTAAGAGACAAAAAGGCAAGGCATCCTGGGAATGCCAAATCTTATTTTAACAGCCAGTGTTCCCATCACTCCTGCCTGAGCTCACAGCTTTTCTCAGAAGTTCTGTAGGCTCTTCAGGGAGGGATACAGATAGCAAGAACCATTAAATGTTTTGTAACAACTTTTAGGGAATAGAGAAGAAAGAGGGCACAGGAATATGGCATTGCACAACCAGGAGACTAGTTTTCCTGAAAGCCAGGTTCAAAGTCTTTGTTTCACTGACTACTTAGCTTATTGTAGCAAGAATTCTGATTTGTTAATAATAAAAACCCAGAGTCAGATATAGGGGCTAATGTTGATGATCAGAGAAGCAGAGTGACCAGCTACTAGAGAGTTCTTTTACCTCTACCAATGCTTAGATCTTGTGATCTTGTCCTCAGACTGCATCTCAAACTCCATCTGTCTCCACCAAATCTCAAATTGCACTGAGCTCTTGTCTCCTCTCACCTTCTATTCCTTTCTCTGTCCAGCCATATCATTCTTGTCTCCACCTCCCTAGTATTGGAATTAAAGGTGTTGGATCTCAAGTGCTGGAAACACCTTTGTGTGAGCTCTGTTTCTTTTTTAGACAGATTCAATCCTGTGTGGTCCAGGGTAGCCTTGAACTAACAGAGATCTGATGTGGGAGTCCCCTCTGTGTGCTGTGATTACCATTAATGAATAAGGAAACTGCTTTAGACCTATAGCAAGGCAGAACTTAGGTAGGCAGGGAAAGCTAGGCTGAATCCTGGGAGAAAGAAGGAAAGAAGGACAGAGTCAGAGAAATGCCATGGAGCTGCTGCTGGAGATAGACATGCTGAAACTTTGCTGGTAGGCCATGACCTCATGGTGATATACAGATTAATAGAAATGGGTTAAATTAATGTAAGAGTAATAAGAAGCTAGAGCTAAAGAGCCAAGCAGTAATTTAATTAATATACAGTTCCCGTGTCATTATTTTAGGTCTATGCTAGCCAGGTGGCCAGGAACCAACAAGCAGCCTCCCACTACAGAGATCCCTCTGCCTTTGTCTCCCAAGCCCTGGGATTAAAGGTGTATACCACAACTTCCTGACCTCTGGTGGCTTAGCTGTGCACTCTGATCTTCAGGCAAGTTTTATTTGTTAAAACATAAATGAAATGTCACTACAGTTTATCTTTTCTGGGTCTCATTCTGTGATCTGCAAAATGTCAGTGCTGAACTTGCCACATGAGCAAATAGATAGTGAACCAAAATTAACTGAGGTATATGGAAGTGCTCAGCATGGCACTGGACACATACATAGCAAGTTTTAGTTCAGAAAGTTGCTCATCTTGTCTACCAACTAGTATCCCTTCTACCCACAGCACCCCTGAGAAAGGCCGAAGGTATGGTTCCTCTCAAGATGTCTGTATTCCAGACTCCAAAGCAATCAAGGTTTCTGATACAAAAGAAAGGATCTGTAATGATAGACATGGCCTAGGGGAGGCTAGGAACTTGAAGTCACTGAGTACAGACGAACCCCAATTCCAGGTGGGTGGAACTATAGTAGCTAAGTCAGACAGGAGATGAGACCTGAATACATGGGGCCTCCAGAAGGTGATAACTAACACAGGTGCAATACCCAGTTTGGGGCACAGTGATGGCTCCTGATTCCAAGTCTGACACAAAAAGGCATGGCCACACCCATTTCTTATAGGCAGGCTTGAGAGGAGGCCATGAAGGAAATGGCTTCTAGAGAGAGCTCAGCAGCCACACCCCTTTAGTCAGAGCGAGTTCACTGCTCTGGTCAGGGTGGAGGTAGGGTAAGAGACCTTGGAGTCAAAGGCACTAGCCTCAGGAAAGTTTGACAGAACAGGTACAGAAGACTCCAATTAAGGACAAATCATAGGAGCCCAAGGACCACAGAAGATGGGATCAATGAGCCAAGAGGCAGCTAGTAGAGGAATTAGGGGCAGCTAGTGAGGAAAAGTCAGTGCCATTAAGTCATGACATTAGAACTCCTATGATATAACTACACCACAGGGTATGTGCAAGGCTATATATGAGCTGGTCAGCAGCCATGAATACATTCTCCCCCATTAGTGGGAGTGTCCCACATTCTACTGAGAGCTAGAATATGTAGCAGGTGTAGCCATGGAGAGAGCTAGACAGGACACAGCACAGTTGTTCTCAAAGAAAGACTTTTAGTGCTACTAGAAAGCAAACAAGGTTCCAAGGCAACAGTATACCTTATGAAAAATTACTAAAAGGAGCACAAACCCTTCTTTGGGGCTATCTGTTTTGATAGGCATACTTTGTACAGAGTCTTTGTCTGTCCCACCAGTCAGCACCCAAATCACAAGAAGATTTATTATTAATTATGAAAGTTCGGCCAATAGCTTATGCTTGTTTTTTCAGCTAGCTCTTATCACTTATTTTATCTAATTTCTATTCTTCTATATGCTATTCCGAGGCTCATTTTCCTCATCTACATACTCTTCATCTTGCTTTTCTCTGCACCTCATAGAATCTCTGTGGCATCTCCACCTTCATCTTCCCAGCATCCTCTTTGTCCCAAAATTCCTGCCTAGCTATTGGCTGTTGACCTTTTTGTTTACCAATCAGAGGGACACATCTTCACAGTGTACAGGAAGATTATTTCACAACATTTTTTCCTTTTTATCTAAATAAAAGGGAAAGGTTTTAACTTTAACATAGTAAAACTATAAACAATAAGAAAAATTGTCAGGTAAAACATTTACAATGTCTAGTCCGTTTGTATTGGTATATTTAGACAAAATAGTCTATTACCTATCTTATCTTGATGAATTTGAAGTTTTATACCTAAACCATTTTTATCTTTACTTATATTACAATCTTAAAACGATTTTTAGACCTCCAAGTATTTTCTTAGATAAACAATTTAAGCTTTTATGTCTCTCAACCTTATACACTTTACATCACTTAAGTAAGTTTCTTTTTTGAATTTGATAACAAGAAAAACTATAAAACAATAATTATATAGTCTATAATCCCTATCAGAGATCCAAGAAGGACAAAATATTACCTGACTAAACAGGAAGTGAAGAGAAAGCAGCTTTTGAAACTATTGAAATGGCAGAGACATCTGGCTGCCTGGACAGTCACTCCAAGTTTCCTCTGCAATATTGTGGCATCCATCTTTGGCCTACCAGCCTAGACTATCTGACAGACATTTCTGTAAAGCAAGAATTTTGAAGGATTTCCATACCTTGTCTTGGTAAAATTGGCAATTACTTTCTTTTTGTGTCTTGCTTGTCCAGTTTGGATAGAATACTGTCAGCAGTTGAGGCAATATCAGATCATTGCCCAAATGACTATAATTTGCCACAAAGAAAGCAGACTCAAAATGGTGGTTCTTTGATGCCTATCATCCTTTTTGAAGTAAACTGATGCTGACAGGAGCAAATATAACTCACTGTAAAAAAAGACTTTATGCTATTAAAAACATTTTAAACAACACATGCATCTCTGTCCACAGCCCTCATGAAATACTGTGAGACTAGGAAGCCACATTTGGTTTCATTTTTGTATGTTTAAAACCTTTTTTAAGCATTCTAAAGTCTATTGAGGAAATATGTTCCCCATATTGGGAGCCATTTGTTGTGTCTTTCTTTGTCCCTCCAGTCAGCTCCTGAATCACAACACAGAGAACTATTATTAATTAGGAAAGCCTTACTAACAGCTTAAGCTTGTTTTTTGCTAGCTCTTATAACTGAAATTACCTATTTCTACAAATCTACATGCTACCCTGAGGACCATTTGCCTCATCTCCATACTGTTCATCCTGCTGTCCTCTGTATTCCATGGCCTCTCCCTGGCACCTCCATCTTCTTCCCAGCATCCTCTCTGCCACAAAATTCTGCCTATTGATCATTCTGCTTTATATTAAACCAATCATAGTGACACATCTTCACAGTGTATTAAAAAATTACTCCAGAGCTGGGCAGTGGTGGTGCACGCCTTTAATCCCAGCACTCGGGAGGCAGAGGCAGGTGGATCTTTGTGAGTTCGAGACCAGCCTGGTCTACAAGAGCTAGTTCCAGGACAGGCTCCAAAGCCACAGAGAAACTCTGTCTCAAAAAACCAAAAAAAAAAAATTACTCCACAACATGTCTTCTTTACCATGAACCTCCTTCTCCTCTCATGGTTGCTTGGGGATCCAACTCAGTTATTTCTCTTCAAGCTAAGCATTAGAAGTTAGCATAGCTGGCTGAGCCTTCCTGGATTGCTCCACTGTGATGTTACCATCAATTTTGGTAGCTCCATGTTTGTCACCATATGCTAGTAGAAAATTGGGATTTCCTCTTTGGGTCCTCAGACTTGAAAACAAGCTTGGAGACAATTTTATTAATTCTTGAGCAAATGACAGCAGACCAAACAAGCTGTAAACCTTGGCATTTGTTAGTAAGAGGGAGACTGAGAAGAGAAAAAAAAAGAGCACCATTTGTAAGCACCCATATGGTTTAAGTATAAGGTAGTTTCAGAACTAGAGTAAGAAAATCCAGAGAGTCAGAAAAGCACACCTGGGCTTTGGAAAGGGGGCTAGGAAAAAACACTTCTCTGAGTAATTTGGAAAAGCAGAAGCCTATGAAAGCTACATAGTAGAGGCTCCACATAACCTGCATGGGAAGCTGTTCTGGGTGAAAAAGTACATTCAGAGAATAATTATTCCTTTCATCTCCTTAGCTTGTCTTTCTGTGAGTTACCTTCCTTGGAGAGTGGTCTCTTAGCCAGGTGATTGATGGACTCAGATGGTTTACACCTAAGTGAGGAGACCATGGTATGTAAAACTTCAAACATTGGAGTAGATCATAATGCCACAGAAATCTCATCCTTTTGACCAGGAAGAAATATCTTTCCCTCTGTGGGCCTCAACAGAGCACTGGTGTCCATCCTTGGTGACCTGGAAGGATACTGTAACATTGCTCCATACAGAGTAGAGACCTTTAACCTGCTTAGGAAATGGCCTAAAATTGAAGAACAGATATAGCACATTTCCTCCATGAGTTATTCTTCAGAAGGATTCTTGTCTGGACTGGTGTTTCAGTCATACCTCCATATACAGCCTTCAGGTGAAAGTGATCATTTAGGAGGAGCTAAAGAATCATGGCTTCCTGCTGACAGAGCCTCCAGTCAGGACACAATCAGAGTTATTTCCTGCTTCTAACCAAGGAAGGGAATTACAGCTGTTCTCTTGTGCTGTCCCTGCCCTAAACAACCTGACCAGTTTCTACGTTCTGTCTTCATTGTGGCAATGTGTGATGGTGGTCCTATTCCTGCTTCCCACTGCTTACAGTTGCACCAATTTTAAATATGGACCATAATTGGACAGATATCATCTGAATCAGCAAGGAAATGGAATTATTTCACTTCCAGGTGGCTATGGAACACAGCTAGACTTGGAAAGTCCTGATAGAGACAAGTAAGGCCACTAGCCAACAAGGAAAATTGTTTTAACAGAAAGTGAAGGGTCGGTTGGTATTACAAAAGGTAGAATTCCATATTGAGGTATATGATAAATAACAGAATCTTATTTTGTAAGTGCATACTCACACACCCCCATTGTTCCATTCCCTGGTGGTGGGATAATATTAATAGGGATTACTTCATAATTCCTTCCTGTTTCCTCTATGTTCCATAATGAACATACATCACACTTATAATGAAGCGAATGAGGGGGCAAATCCTGACAAATTTGTGACCACAGCACTGCAACATGGCTTATCTGCAACTCAGCATGCTTCCAGGACCACAGTCCCTCCAGACAGAGCCCCTGTCTCACTCCTGGACTGAGTTAACTCATATTCACATCACACTTAATGCAGTCGCCTGGCTTCGTTAGAACTTGTGGATTATGTGGCTCAGTTCTGTGAATGAACCCTCAGTTCACAGTATTAAATGAATGCATAGACTTTTGTTTTTAACAGGAGTTGAGGAAGGAATCAAAGTTCTGGGTATGCATTTGAAACAAACCTCTAGAGAGCATAAAGAGGAAGGACTGAGTAGGGAAATTAAGAAAAACACCAACATGAAGGTGAGGAAGGCAGCACTCTCTCAGGAAGAAGATTCCATAGATGCCTCAGGGATGTGGTGCCAGAGCAGGGCCAGGCTGTGACTGAGTGTGCAACTGCTCTTCCTTCCAGGGAACAGGGATGTGCCGTGAGCCTTCATGGAGCACTCGCAGCTCATTAGGGAGTGGCACCATTGGGAGGTGTGACCTTGCTGATGTAAGTGTGGCCTTTTTGAGAGAAGTGTGTCACTGTTGGGGCAGGCTTTGAGGTCTCATTTGCTCAAGCTTCTCTCAGTGTCACAGTCTACTTCCTGTTGCATGCAAGATACAGGAATCACAACTATCTCTCCAGCACCCTGTCTGCCTGCATGCTGCCATGCTCCCCACCATGATGATAATGGACAGAACCACAGAAACTGTAAGTGACCCACATCAATTAAATGTTTTCCTTATAAGAGTTACATGGTCATAGTGTCTCTTCACAGCAAGAGAAAACCCTAAGACAGAGGTCTTGTGATACAGGTTTTTGTTCCTCATTTAGTTCACGCAGAAGTAAGCTGACAGAGCGATGGTATCAGAAGAATGAAGTGTAAGGTTAACAGGGAACCTGTGGAGCCCTTCCAAAGGGCATTTGGCATCATTTTAATTCACAGAGCAGGTCTCAGAGGCCTACACACCAAGTCCCTTGGTCAAGACTGGAAGTTGGCATAGGTGGGATGTTGACCTCCATTAGTCTGCTGTTCAGACTCACATCCTTTACACGATATTCATTGACCTTGGCAAGCATGTTGACCCTGAAAAATTCAAGATACTCTGAAACCTAAAGTAAAGCAAGCATGGCCTCTCCCCGTTAGAGAGCTCACAGACTGGAAGAGGAAAAAATACAATAGGAAGTTAACAACAAAAGGAAACCACATTATGCTAAGTACTTTGAGGGAAGATTTCTATAACACTGTGTGAGACAGCCTCCAAAATCCTTGGCTAGGAGATCTACGACAGGGTCTGTTGCATTAGACCAGGTACCTAGCATGCTCCCTTTTCTAGGTTAAGATCTGAAAAAAATACTACTTCCCCTAAGAGCCTCCCAGATTCTGTATCTGTGTGTGTGTGTGTGTGCGCGTGTGTGTGTGTGCACGCGATCAGTTTGGAATTGGCCTTCTCTAAATGAATGATGACTTTAGGCACAGTTAATTAGTTATAAAGGACAGGTAAGAATCTAAGTATGGTCTCCTGGAAACAGAGTGCCTTAAAAAAAGCCATTAAATGAAAACAGACATTGGCTGAACATATTAGAGCCATTATCTGTCTATGGCAGGCTCCATCCCAACCCTGCTTCCTCACACTAGAGCACAACCTGCCCTAAAGAACTGGGGTGGCAAAGGAAATTTTCTCTGCTTCAGCCATGGAAATCATATTTGTTGCCAACAGCAAGATTCTTCATTCTCTTCCTTAGCCCCTTTAGGAAAACATGAAGGGGAGAGTTTGACAAGGGGAAGCCACTAGGAAAAGTGGCTTGCTTCTGTAGCAGAATCACAATATCTTAGCCATTTAATAGTCGAGAGTATTTCACGTCCCATATCTTACCGAGAGAGTTTAATCTGACTCAGGGTTCTGGAGGTCAAGGATGTGGCCCTGGACTCTCACTCTGGTGAAAGCACAAGGTTTGATGGCATGGGTTTTAGGGGCACAGGTTTTGAGGGCATGTGTCTTCTGTCTTGTGATGGGAAAATAAATCAACATATTTTCTTTCTAATGGGTCCAGGGGACAAAATTCAGTCCATGACAACTAAACATAAGATGATATCCTGATAAATATTTAAAAAATCAGAAACTAAGTTTCAGTACCTAGGAACATAGAGAGAACTTTCAGTCATTAATAACATCACCATGATTGTCTCATGAGTTCAGGCAAGAATACCACAACCAAGTGAGACCTTGGTAATGGGAAGTGAGGACAGGAGAGACTGGGAATGCTGTGCCCTCTTTACAATTTCTCCAGTGATATTCTAAAACTAAAAGTTTATTTTTTAAAAAAAAGTCTTTAGGTTGAGAGTTCAAGGAGAGTTGAAAAGTCTCTTGTAGAGAAGTCTGCTCTGTCCTTTGCCCTCATCAGTGTCTTGTGAACGTGGATGCCAGAGAAAGGTGACTGACAAATGAACAGAAATAGATTGTATTTTATGCTTTATTACAAACCATTCCTCTGGCTGTCTCCTTTTTTATATATTTAGCTAAAGATAGGTAACAGAAGGATGTCAGTCTAGATTTAATCTACACACAAGATATTTTAGCTGTATGAATCTTTATACCAATTGCCACCCCCCATCCTACAGGTGATCACCTAGGAATCAGAGACAAGGAACTGATCAAAAGCAGAGTATCCATGATATTAATCCATCTCCCAGCCATGGCTTTTCCATCTCATTCTGCAGTCTTTACTACCCACCAAATTGGTGCAGGAGAATTGTTTGTATTCTGTCAATCATGTTTTAAATAAACGCTGATTGGCCAAGACAGGAAGTATAGGTGGGAAAACCAGACAGGAAGTAGAGGTGGCGCAAGGGGAACAGGGAAGAAGGAAGTTCTTCCCGCACTCCTGTCAGTCCACCAGGATGTAAGCTGCCTTGCTGAGAAAAGGTACCGGCCATGTGCCTGGCATGGATGGGAAAAATGGGTTAATATAAGTTATGGGAGCCGGTAGGAAGATGGAGCTAATGGGCCAATCAGCTTATAACCTAATGTAGACTCTCTGTGTGATTTTCTTTGGGGCTTGCCAGCTGTGGGGTACTGGGCGGGACAGTAACCCCAACAAGCTGGCCCTCATGTTACACCAAATGTTTTCCAGACTCTAACTTCACTATTCATCTTGTCACAGTTATAAATGAGCAAACTAAAGTCTTGGCAGAGGGGAGGGGTGGGTCTCCAGAGCCATATAGGGAAAATTCAGACAACGAGCTTTGAGATTGGGACCTCAAAATGAAAAAAGTTATTTAACTGAATGTCAACCATTACAAAGAGGAGAAGAGAGGGAGGAGAAGAATGAAGGAGGGAGGGAGGGAAATTAGGGAAGGGGGGGAGAAAAGAGAGGTAGAGTGGGAAGGAGGGAGGTGGATCAGAGGGTCTTGCATTTCCAGTTACTTGAGAAATTGGGTCTTCAGCATTATTTTCTTATCTATCTATCTGTCTATCTATCTATCTATCTATCTATCTATCTATCTATCTATCTATCTATCTATCTATCTCTCATGCTTCCCTCAAAAAGGTTGTAGGAAAATAAACAAAGAGAGACAAGAAAGTACAGAGGGTAAGGGTGGAAGAAGAAAGATCTCCAAATACGTCATCTATTTCCTGTCAGTTGGCAGGAGCAAGGTGTTGAGGGTTTCATAGTATAATTAACTAGGCAACCACACCAGAGAATAATCTCTAGCTCCTCTGCCTAGGGAAGTTCCGTGTGTTTCCCTCTATGACTGCCTGGGACATTGGTATGGGCAAGCATCTCTGTGACTAATTTTCTGAAGGTAATAGTCATGAAAAAGAAGCTGACATGATGCTGTGATCACTTCTCCCTGTTCAACAGTCATTAAAAGCAAACAACAACATAAAAGGATGAGAAGATGATATGCTGTATGTGCTCTGCATGCTTCTGGAGGAGACAAAGTAGTTATTAAACTTACTCAGCTGTGAACACTTTAAGTTACAATAAGGCCTGGCCAGCAAGACAATCCTACTTGTGCAGTAGTGGTATCAACAACATGAGGTAGTGTATCATTTTCTGATTGGATTAAAATTCTGCTCCACACAATGAAACTCATACCTGGCACAATTAAAAGGCTAAAAACCTGTGTGTGTTGGTTTAAGTGAGAATGATTCCCATAGGTTCTTCATAGGCATAGAACAGTAACTAAGAAAGAATTGATACCAGGGAGTGAGATATTGCTGTGACAAGCCTAATTATGCTGGTTTGGAGGAATATGGATGTCTTTGGACTAGAAAAGTGATTGACCCTGTTAAGCAGGACTTAACAGGCCAGACTAGTTGGACCATTGAAGACTGAAGTGGTACTGAAGGCAAAGTAGACTACAGAGGCACATCTCAAGAGGTGTCAGAAGGGAAACATACTAGCAAGTGGCCTAGACACCATTCGTGTGACATTTTGGCAAAGAATGTGGTTGGCTTTTACCTTAGTTCTAAAATTTTGCTAGAGGATAAATTCAAGAATTTTGGGTTAATGTCATCTGCAGAGGAGAATTCAAGAAAGCCTTTTATTGACTGTGCTATGTGGTTATTAGTGATCTACAAGGAAAAAGAGCAAGTGGGACACACACACACAAACATACACACACACACATGTAGTTTGATAGAAAAAGAATGTGATCTGTATCTTCCTCCAGATCATTGGCTGCATTGTTCCACGAGGGTAAAGGGAACAGAAACAAGGACCAGGGTTCAAGACTGCTGTGGGTATGAATGGAGACAGCCTTCCAGTAGATAGACTTCATTGAATCAGCTCAACATTATTCCAGAGTATAAGAAGTTTATAGGATTGGAGAGTCTAGGGACAACCCCTAATTTGTATTAAATGGCACTCTCCTTTCACAAGGTTTAGTATGTGACACTAGGGTCCTATAGCAGACCTCCTAATACAGTCTTCTTAGCAGAGATCTGAGTCAAGGGTCAAGCTACAGATGAATCAGGCATCTGGTTTAGAGGCAGCTTTTAGATAATATCATTCCACCAGGCCCAGGGACATTCTCCAGTTAAGGTCAAATAGAGGCAGGAAGTTCTGCTGAGGAAGGAAAGAGTCCCATGTTACTTAGCTATTGAAATAAGCTACCAGGCCATGGGAAGCTGCAACCTCTACCAGGCAGCAAAAACCTTTCAACAAAAGAGAACTAGGAAATGTCATATTAGAGCCATGCCCTATGCTCAAGGAGATAAGAAGTTTAATGAAAAGCAGCCTGATGCTCAATGGAATTAAGAGCAACCCTGCCACCTGTGGAAAGGAAAGGTTGGAGAGGTTTTCCAGGATAGAACAACACTGGAAAACTTATGCAAATATAATTCAAGTATAGGGCTAGGTTCCAGTACCAGCAAGCAGGACAGCTTGGCAGCTTTGGCCACATAGTTCTGGATTTAGGATCATGAAGGATGCAAGAGAGGGGTTATGAAATATTCTTCCATAGTTAAGGAAAGCCACTGAGGTCAGGCATATGGCAGGAGAGTCTTTGCATGGAGGCCCAGACAGATCGTTACCTGAAGCTGTGAAAGTAAAGCATGGATTGCCTTGGGGACCTCAGTGTTAGCTATGCCAGAGCTGTGGGACACCTGCCAAGCAGATCTGCTGACAAGGCACGGAACTGGCCCAAGAGAAAGAAGAGTGTTGTATCATCTAAATTAGGATTCGGAGATCTGAAGAATGCTTTGACATTAGACATAAAGACACAGGGTTTGAAAGTTTGTCTGCTTGTTTTCAGTCTTTCTTTGGTTAGGATAACCTCACTATCCTTCCCTTCCTTTAGGAACAATAGTGTATATCCTGTGACATTGTATCCTGCAAGTAGGTCATGTGCGTTTTGATTCTGATTTTACAGGGTGGTCACAATTAAGAGATTGCCTTGAGTCTCCAAAGAGACCTTAGACTTTGGGCCTTAAGGCCCCATTGACACTGAAGGACTTTGAGAAGTTTAAGTTGGACTGAACTCGTTTTTGTCTTCAGAGAGGACCACTCAGGCACAGGTTACAGCCAATTGAAAGTCTGTATTCCAGTCATCTGGAATCATAGTCAAGGGTTCGGGGACCTAGGTGTAGCCTTGAGTCTCCAGAACAGGGTTGCTTTTAAAGGCAGAAGCCACTTCCTAGCATCTTTTGTGGACACAGAAGGGGAACTTCACAAAGTAAGCAGTTTGAAGCTACCAGTTTCAACAGAAGCTATGAAAAGTTAGCTAGGACACCCTGACCTTTGCTTCCTAGTATAGAGCTGCCTAGTTTTCTGTGGGATACTCCATGAAGGAGATCAGATGCTAATTAAACCTGGAATGGCTTCAACAAGAATACAAGATAAAGGAACCTCCAGTTGTCTTGACCCATCCAATTCTTCACTGGTTCTAGGGGCACAAGTCAAATAATTAACTCATTCATCCTGTTCTAGGTGGGGCATGGCTGGTCCTAAGGACCAGTAGCTTAACAGAGTTTATTCCTGATGCCACGCAGTTGAGGATGCAGGGTCCCATCTTTATCCCAATCAGAGTACGAATCAACAATCTAGCAAATGCCATAGGGACCACGTAAAGAGAGACTGACACTAATCACCTGATCTATGCCTCTTTCTTCCCTTTCTTTGAGGTTTTCCCTGACCATGGCAAGTGCTTCCCTAACTACACCCGACTGATTGACATATGAACAACAGGTTCCTCCTAAAGCTATGTGGAATCTGCCTTCTTTCATCAAGAAGAGATTTAAGCCTCTTTGACCTTGCCAAACCACTTAAGCGAAAGACTCTACTTGTTTCTCCTGTCTGGATATGGAGTCCTCTAATATCTCTAACCCCTGGTTCAATTGTTTGCTTAATTCTCTCAAGTTTTTATTCCCGGCCATGAGAACCAATGTTCCTGTGGCTGTCGCCCCAGGAATACCAGCTCCAACAAGGAGAGGAAAGCAGATAGGTGCAGCTCGCTTTTCATGCTGGAGCCTGGGGTCTGTGTCAAAGTGTGCTTCTCCTTCTTTCCCATCATGTAAGTACACTAGGGGCACAATGTGTACTAGGACACACAAAAGGGGGTTATGGCTTTGGAAAGCCTCTGAGGAGCACATTGAGTTGAAACATTTGAGCATATGCACCAAGTAGTCTCACGGAACACAGAATAATGCTGCAGATGAGAAGAACTGACTTGGAAAGTGGAATGGCGAGCACTGGAATAAAGCCAGATTTCTAGGTCCTGGACACCGGGCAGATTCTAGCTCCCTGCAGGTCCATTACTGTAGCTTAGGCTATTCCCAGTTACAGTTGTTTTTATTTGCTGGTGGACTGGTTGTCTGGTTGATCACTAGCCCTGTATAGTAAGAGGACTGAGAGGTAAAGGATTGACAGCAATGCTAACCTATGCCCTGCTGGGAGAGAGTAAACAAATAGTGAGCCCTTCCAAAGGTAGGGAACATAGGATTTCCAGTCCCAGTGCCAGTGGGCCTAGGTTGGTAACACTTTTGGTGCTGGTTGGGGCCAATCTTGTGGAAGGGAACACTGGTTATGGTGTTCCCCTCAAGAGGGCCTCAAAAGGTTGTGGGGCTGTCAGGAGCAGTTCTTGCCGTACAGTTATTGGTCAACTTTTACCAGCAGGCAGTGGTGGTTATGGCCCTAAATCATGTCATCTCTCCAGCTGCAACTGGGTCAAGTCTCGTAGACAAATATGCCACCAGTCTTTCCCAAGATCCCATGGTTTGCATGAAGACTTGAAGCATGATTAAGAAAAGCTCAGGGTCAGAAACTGGGGTTCAACCTGTGTTGCAAGGAGAGCCCACTTGTTCATCCCAGCTGCCCAGCTAACTTGGCCCTAAAATAACCACACAGAAACACTATTAATTAAATCACTGCTTGGCCCATTAGCTCTAGCTTCTTATTGGGTAACTCTTACATTTTAATTTAACCCATCTCCATTAATCTGTGCATCACTACAAGGTCATGGCCTACCAGCAAAGCTTCAGCATGCCTGCCTCTGGCTGTGGATCCATGGCATCTCCTGATCCCACCCTTCTTTCTCCCAGCATTCAATCCAGTTCTGCCCTATCAACAGACCAAGGCAGTTTCTTTATTCATTAATGGTAATCACAGCACACAGAAGGGACTCCCACATCAAACCTGAAGATCTGATAAACAAAACAGCCAGCCACTGGCTCTTACCTTGACCTCAGTCTGAAATGACTATTCTGTTTCCCAGAATCTCAGAATGAGACTGTCTGTTGACAGCTGTTTCCTCCCATTTTATAATCTCTAGAGCTGGGATTAAAGGTGTGAACCACCGGGATGAAAGGCATGCACTTCTCAGTTTCTGTAACAAGGGGGCCGGCTTGTCGGGGTTTCTGTCCTACCCAGTTCCCACAGCTGTCTAGCCCCAAAGAAAATCACACAGAGGTCTCCATAAGATTATAAACTGATTGGTCCATTAGCTCAGGCTTCTTATTAGCTCTTATAACTTATATTAATCCATTATCCTTATCTATGTTAGCCACATGGCTC
>JAQHUG010000150.1:4033858-4046280 GCA_028555095.1 Dicrostonyx torquatus
TGATTTTCGATAAAAATGCAAATAATATAAAATGGTAAAAGAAAGCATATTCTATTGCTGTGAAGAGACACCATGACCATGGCAACTCATATAAAGCAAACCATTTAATCAGGGCTTGCTTACAGTTTAGAGGTTTAGTCCATCATCATCATGGAGGGACATGGCATTGTGCAGGCAGATATGGAGCTGGAGAGTAGCTGAAAGTTCTATATCTGGATCTATAGGCAGCAGTAAGAACAGAGACACTGGGACTGGCTGGATCATTTGAAACCCCAAAGCCTACCCCCAGTGACACATTTCCTCCAACAAGGTCACACCTGCTCCAACAATGGCACACCTCTAATCCCTGTCAAGTAATACCACTACCTAATGGCCAAATATTCAAATATATGAGCCTATGGTGGGCATTCCTATTCAAACCACCACAGGGTGTTATTCTTCTTGGCCATGTGGCCTCTACAGATTGTCCATGCCCCAGTGGACAGCCTCACATTAGTGCACAAATGAGCAGCACTTAGACCCAATGGAACACTGAATAAAAACACAAGAATCCACAACATTAGAAATGGTTTGTGTTTTATGTTGGGGGAGGTGCTAAGGACATTGGAGGAGGGTAGGGAGAGATACATTTTGTACATGTGTGAAGTTTTCAAAGGCTAAATAAAAATATTTGCAGAAAAGAACTTAACAAGAAGATAGGTGAAAACGTATCCACGGGTACAGGAAGACACATCTGGCTGAGGAACATGGTCTGAAGAGGGTGTGGCTCTTAATGTGAGCCTGTTTACCATCGTTTACATCTGGAGCAGAAAGTGAACGTGGAAGACTTGACTTCTCCAGCTGGTTTACAACCTCCTTGGTGGCTTTCTGTCTTCCTTTATCAGACTAATCAATGCTAAAGAATTAGGAGGCTCAGTCTGCTGTGCAAGGTACATCCCGAGACCCAAAGCATGAGGGATGCTGCTTCTTCAGAACAGTCTGTGACATTTGCTATTGCTATTTTCTCTCTCTTGTCTCCATGGACTATTGCATTGCTCTCTTTCAAGCATAAATATTTTCAAATTTTTTGTGATAGCAGCAAAATTAAGGAAAACAGTAAATAAAAAATAAATCTGATGAGAGAATATGCTGAATGTAGTGTATTTGAGACGTAAGTTCTGACACATGAGAGAGAACCAAGAGAAAGTATTTAACCATGACTATATATACAAGTCAGGGAGTGGTCGAGGGTGGAGCATACCTTTGTAAGAATTGTTCTCTAGGTGAGCAGTGCAGACATAGACCTATGGCATCATCTAGAAATTGTATGTGGGAAAAGAAAATAGAATGACTCTGAGCATGAGATACTCCAAAATTTATCTCCTAGCATGGTGATTCTGCGAAGTATTCCTAATGGGCAGTCTGAGTCACACTGACATAATTGACAGCTTCATTAACCCCACATGATGTGGAAAAGAGGGGGTTTCCTGTGGCAAAGACTTTGTTTTATTCTAAATTGACATGTATTTGTTTTATAGCAAAGAAGTTATAATTAACAAATCCCTTTTGTAATTATTGTTTAGTTAATTAACAGACCTTCAGAGCTAGCACTTGTGACATAGACTTATATAAATCTTTTGACTGTGATTGTCATTTAAATACTGGTGATCTTAAATTCAAGATCACAGGATGTTTTTTCCACATTGAAAAGAGATTCTCTTTTCCCTGCACCGTTCCTTGAAAGCAGATGAGGAATAAATGATTAGTGTTTCAAAGGCATACAATTCAGTTCAGTGTAAATCACTTAGCTATAACTACAGCCCTCTCACAAGTGTAGCAGAACTTTCCAAATGAGTGAACCCTCACTCATCACGGGTACAGTCATCAGAGGATGCTGGAGAGGAGTTTCATGAATCCTGGGCTCACACTTGAAGGCAGAGATTCGGGTTCTCATCTCCCTTTATCACTTATTGAATGTACTTGTACAAGTCATTTTTTTCCTTGCTGTGGTCTAAATAATTGTGCCCCCTAAAATTCATGTATGAAACTTAACCTACTATATGATAGAGTTAAGAAATAAAGAATCTTTGGGGGTGGGGTAGTAATACCTGTGAGGCTTTGCTCAGTTTGACTAGAAATTAGGAAAAGACCAAGTGTAGCTTCTTTGATGTCAGCAGCTCATGGTGCTCACAGTTCTTAGCACTGCCGGCTCTTAGTGCTACCTGCTCAACTGCAGGCCCTTCTTGGGTCCAAACAGAAATCATAAAAAGACAAATCAGTGCCATCTGAATAAGGCTTCCCTAGGTCAACACTGCAGCACATGGGACAGAGTTCCCAAACGGGCTGGCTTAAGATATGAGGAATGAAGACCATAACCACAACAGAGGCCAGTGCAAATCGGCAGTTCTCAAACTGGGGGTTGTGAATGACCCCTTCACAGGGGTCACGTATCAGACATCCTGCATATCAGATTTTTACACTATGATTCATAACAGTTACAAAATTACAGTTACGAAGTAGTAACGAAAATAATTTTGTGTTTGAGGGTCACTGCAACAGAAGGTGTTGCACTAAAGACTGGCAGCATTTAGGAAGGCTCAGAACAACTGGTTTAGATGGACACTGAGAATAGGCAAAGTGCAACTCTCGGAGTTCGTCAGCTCCAAGCCTAGGGTCTGGAAACCCTCGGTGCTACAGATCCTAGATATTATGGGTTGGGATCTCTCAATAGCTTGTCAGAAGTCTTACAGCAAACAGGATCTATAGTTCTGGAGTTGTATCCCTTCATGGCTCCTTACCTCCTGCAACTCTGACAATGCTCATCGTCTCTAGCCTCAACATTCCTGCATTCTTCAGGCTCAGCCCTCTACCAGCTGCACTTTTACTTTTCTAAAATTCTTCCACTGTCTTCTAGCTGCCAGCCGACACTCGCTTGCCTAAGCTAGTAGCCCCAGTATCGGTCTGCTCCTTGCATTAACAGCTCACCTCATCTCACACGGTAAAGACTACAAGCAATAAAACATTAGAATATGGCCCAGCTTGCTGCAGCTTGAAGGAGTGGTGTCCAGAGGGAGGCAATCTCCCCAGCTGCTCCCAAAACATAAGAGAACTGCTGTCCATACAGCCAGTCACACAGTCCACTAGCTCTCAAAGGCAAGAGGGGAGCTACTATTTCCTGAGAGCTGATTCTAGGAGAACTGCAGTTGGGGTGAGTTGTGTCATCTAAAGTAGGCAGAGCCAAAGAGACATCTGGACCAGAGTAGCTGTGACTGAAACACAGTCTCTTGAACCAAAGCGGTGGTTTGGGGAGCCATAGCAGCTGTGGCAGTTCCACAACCTGGAACACAATTATTTCCAGGATTCAAGGGCTGGTTTGTTGTCGCCTCTGGCCATCTGCAGGTGGATCAAAGTCTTCTCAAGAGCAGCCATAGCTGTGATGATGAGAGCTGGAGAAATTCCAGAGACGTGGCTGCTTCACTAATGGCTCCTGGGATTTCTGGGAAAATGGCAGTGCTGAAGCCAAGGCTGTCTCACCAAGGGAAGCTTCAGCAGCTGCAAGCATTCATTCACAGCCCCCGCTGCACTTTAGAGTACCTGTGATCGTCCTGGAGCAGTCACTAGCCCCACTTGCCTTGTGGCAGTCACTGGACTTCATCTCTCAAGCAACTGTTGCTATAGTTAGGTACAGAAGAAGAATGTGACATCTGCCAGTTAACCAGCAGAAATACCCCTCTTAACGGTTTGTAATATTTTAACATAGCACACAGATGCATCGTTTGAGGAAGCAGATTTCCAACATCATTTCCTGATATAAAAGGCACTGGGTTCCAGGAGGATGTTGCACGATGGGCCCAGGGATTTTTGACTTTTCTCTTGAGCTTTCAGCCAAGGGGCTTGCACAGCACCAGTGCATTGCACCAGTGCATCGCAGTGAAACCCAGCAGGTCAGGGTTCCATGAGCTGACTGACACAAAAGAGACTCCATTCCCGGGTTCAGAATCATGCTGATAGATGAGAACTATCATGATAGATGATAGATAATTCCAGGCTGGGGACAGAGGGTTTGAGTACCATGGGCTAAATGTCTCTAAGAGGTGGCTGAGTTCTACAAATGTCTGCACACCCCCTGACACACACATTTCACCAGGATGCCCTGCAAGCTGCTATGAGGGAGGGGCCTCTCTAGTCGAACATCTGGGAAGTGAGCACTTTAAAGCTTGCTGAGGAACGCTCCCCAAATTATACTTATTTAATAATAAATGAACAGAATGCTGAACACTCTATATTATTTGTAGCTAATCTTTGATGCATCACTTTCTATATAAATATTTCAACATGCGTCCCTAATAGATGAGTGCTTTAAAAATATTGCAATGCACTTTAATGTAGACACACACGTGACTAAATAAGAGCATATTCTAGCAGTTAGGAGGAACTTTTTTTTAAGGCAAAGGGGACCTATTTCCCTGTTTACAAAGTTCCCTGGTCTAGGAGTTGACATCAGGTAGCCCTGTATGGGCAAGTGTCCCATACAGAGTGTGATGGGTGACTTATTTAGCAGGAAAAAGTACTTGACATAAGCTCTTTTAGAGGACTCTACATTCACGGTAGGCCAGCACATCACGAGTAGCATGTAGCACGAGAAGGAATCTGGGGCTCTCAGAAAGTCCTGAGGCAGCACTTCTCTCAGAAAGGCAGGTCTGAGCTCTCATCCCCTCGCAACCTTTCAGCTCTAGTTTTATCTGGGTTCAACAGTAAAGATGTCATCTTGTGATCATTAACTTTTACAAAGGGTATGTTCTTCCAGCTATGATGTAGTCACTGGAGACAGGAGAACAGGTAGGTTCATCCTTACTGGAGGTAGCTGTGGTAGTCAACCTTTTTCTGATCCCAGCCCGTCCGATTTCCCAGAGAGAACATTCTATAACTACCCCAGAGGTCCACTCAGTATGTTAGAAGTGTAAGTCACCAGTAGGGTTGTGAGCAGACAGTTGTTCCTGAATCGTATCACTGTTGAAACGGATGTGTGGAATGCTCACAAAGGTGGCAGACAGGAGTGAAAGACCAAGAGCACAGCTGGCAACAGCATAGTCCAACCAGATCCCCTCACATCAAAAGGTAATGAGGTATTCTGTTGGCCTAACAACCTTTCCCTTAGAAACTAGGTTACAAAGCAAAATTGTGGCCATATATTAAAGTTCTTGTTTAACAGGGACACAAGCTAAAATATTTATGGATAGCATAATTAGTCTCAAGTAATACAGAGCGTATAGGATTCCACTTTCATTAAGCAGAAAATGCTGCTTTTAACCTGCTCAAGACCAGGTCATGGGAATGTTGGTGGGCAATGTGGGTGCTGTGTTTCAGTTTATGAAAATTACATCATCTTTACAATCCATGTACTCTTCTATGAATATATCTATACACAATGTATAACTACATCATACTTCAGAGAGTTTCTAGAAAAAGTAGCAGAGAAAGAGGAGTAATGGACACAAGAAGTTAGCGGGGATGGGGATTAACTGATACCCCACAGACTCTGCTGAACCTGAGTATAGGCTTAAAGGGGTTCTTTTAACTACTCTCCTGCCGCAGATTAGAGGGCTCCAACTCTTTCTCGGGGCATTTGGCAGGAAGTTAAACACAGCTAGTCTCTGTAAAACGCTCCCAAAATGCCATCCCGTGGTACTTCCTTGATGCATAAATGCCCGTTGATGGTTTCCTTTGGACAGTGTAACTGTTGGGAACAAGCCACTCACCCGCTTGAGCACCAGGTGTCTGAAGCCCAGCCAAACCAAATCCAGACTACCCTCATGGCACGAGCTCTTTTGGCCCCTTATGATCACTCTGAGAACACAACAGCAGCTGTAGGGGAGTATTTCAAGAATCCCACAGCTCTGGCTTCAGTCAGGAAGCCCATCCCAGACTGCAAAGGCATACCGGTAAGACAAACCTCTATGAACTGCAGGCAACCCTGCTCCCTCTAGTTTTCCTCACTCGGGCCCAGGTGGCCCAGTGGAAGGCTGTGGCAGGTGCAGTGCGAAAGGACTGCGGTTCATCCTTTCATAAGACCTGCGATTGGTAAAACTGGAAGCTGTGCTGGGATTGGTGCTGATAGCAGTTCTTCATCTGCAAGTCCTACCTCCTTCCTAGAGACAGAAACGGGCTTTTCATTAGGCTTACTTTTGAAATCAACCAGCCTCCTCCTATGCTTCCTGTGGATGTACAATGTTAGCCTGGGATTCTTCTGACTGCCTTTTTGTCTTGTGCCTTGTGATTTTTGTCTTGAGTTGCCACAGCTATCCTGGTGACACGCAAAGAAGGGAAGGCACGCAGCAGCAGCAGCGATGGCAGAGGGCATGCTGGTAATAGAAGCACTGACAATAGTGATAGCAACAGGAAGGCAGCTAAAGATTGCAGAGAGCAGCCACTGGTAGCCAAGTCAGGGAGAACAAAAGGCAGAGGCCATGACAGAAAGAATAAGAATAGAAATGGTGTAATTCTATAAAGAACTAAAGACAAGAACTCCAGGTCTGGTGACTGGATAAGTACCAGGGAGTAGCCAATCCCTGAGAGCCAAGATATTCAAGGTGTAAAATCTGTATTTTTGACAAGCCTTAGGTCCCTACACCCAAGGCTACATTAGCTCCTGACAGCTCCTGCTAAGAGCCAACAGGTTACACTGGGTGTGAGCTGCCAAGTCACTGGTGACAACAGCCCGGAATGAGCCTCTAGCCTGAACACCTGGAGCCATAACTCTCAGCCCTTTAGAGCCTGGAACCACAAGTCTCTAGTTCTTGTGCCTTAGAGCTATAAGCTCCTGTGTCTCTCAGCCCAGTGCTTAAACTTTAGACACTCAGGAACCAGGATTCTGACATGAGAAGACCTATGCCTCACCTGCTTCTCACCTACTCCAGCGGACGGGTGCTGCACCTGCTTTTGTGAATGTTTGGCAGTTTCACAAGAAAAGTCTCATATGTGTGTCTAGGAAAATTAAGTCTCATCTATGCTTACATGATAGACTTTAAACAAAATTGTTTCATAGAACAGGTGTTGAGGTTCTCAAGGACTAGGGAAGAGTACGGGTTATTTGATATAATTTGAAAAATGAATCAGATTATCTGCTATATGTTTTCAAAATTGTAACCCTGACACACACACACACACACACACACAGCCACATACACAACAGGAACAGGCACTTAAATTCAGTGATCAACTACTTGGGTAACAGTGGGAGGAAACTCACTGCAAGCCAATGATTTTGAGGTCAGGCTAGAAAACAAAATAAGGCAATATCTCAACAATAGTTCTTAAAAATTAAAGATATAAATGTGTTTTAGCATTTGTCAATATTTGGGCACATTTAGTAACATATGCTGTCATAGCGTTCTATTGTTGTAAAGAGACACCTTGACTATGGCAACTCTTATGCAGGAGTTTGGGGCTGGTTTAGTCTGTTATGATGGGGAGCATGATGACACATGGGCAGACATGGTGCTAGAGAAGTATCTGAGAGTTCTACATGTAGATCAGCAGGCAGCAGGAGGAGAAAGTGATACTGGGCCTGGATTGAGCTTCTAAAGCCTCAAAGCTCACCCCCTGTGACACATTTCCTCCAACAAGGCCACACCTCCAATAATGCCACTCCCTATGAGTCTATGGGAGCCATTTTTATTCAAACCACCACACGTGCTAATTAAAGTACTAATCTAAATTTGGTACACATACTACAAACAAGTGGTTTTTGATTTTTTGATGGGATTGCATCTGATAAAGTCATTCTAAATTGAAAATGTGATATATGAGCCGGGCAGTGGTGGTGCATGCCTTTAATCCTAGTACTCGGGAGGCAGAGGTGGGTGGATCTCTGTGAGTTCAAGGCCAGCCTGGTCTACAAAAGCTAGTTCCAGGACAGGTTCCAAAGCTACAGAGAAACCTTTCTCAAAAAACAAAACAAAACAAAAAAAGCAGAAAATAATAAAAGAAATGTGATATATCAAAAAGTACATTCAACATTCAATAAGCCTCCTCAACTGAACACCACAGCTTGCCCTGCCCTCCTTAAAACATTTTCAGAATACATCACATTCACCTACTGTTGGGCAAAACCTTCCAACACAAAGCCTTCCTAAAAGAATGTTCGTTCATTCATTCATTCTCTATGTGTGTGTGTCTGTGTGTGTCTGTGTGTCTGAGGGTGTGTGTGCGTGTGTTATACTCATGCACCTACATGAATATGAAGCTTGCTGTTCTCAGCATGGTTAGCTGACCAGCAAGCCCCAGTGATCTTTCCATCCCCCAGCCCTATCTCCGGGGCCAGTTCTTGGATCACAGGTGCACACAGCCATACCTCCTGTTTTATGCAGTCTGGAGACTCCAACTCTGGTCATCACGCTTGCACAGCGTTCTTTATCCACTGAGCCATCTTCCCAGCCTGCGAGTGCTATTTTGGGACTCTGTAGAACCGTTAGGTGGTGAGGCCTGGCTTGGAGACAGGTCATGGCCAGTAAGGACGGGGCTTTGAAGGTTGCACCCAGTCCCTGGCTCCCTCCAAGCTCTTTCTTTTCTGGTTTCCCGTAATGTGAACAGCCTCCAGCCCACACTCCTGCTGCCAGGAGCTGAGCTCTTCCACCAAGTCTTTTCTTGCAATGATGGACTAAAAACCTCTGAACCCGCAAGACAAAATAAATTTCCTCTTCATCTATGGTAAGTTATCTGTGCTGGGTATTTAGGTCACTGAGACACAAGAGTCACTAGTACAGCAAAGATGGCGAGGCTGAAAGGAGGGCATTACAACAGTGGAGTAGAGTCACAGAGGCAAGTATGGTGAGTGGGCTCTAACAGGCCAGAAACTTGGAAGTTCCAGCAAGAACTGTCCTGGGCTGAGAAACGGCAGTGGTGATAGGTGATGGCTTCAGCAAAGCTGGAGAACACAGGCAGGCTGTCCTAGTTGGGGACTGAATGCTAGGCAGGAAATAGGGAGCATTTAGTGATCAGTTCCTAGAAGACGTGTAGCAGAGCGGGAATGCAAAAGAAAAGGAGTCGCCATCTGCAAAGGGAACTGTAAAGCCAAGGTCGTGAGCAAAGGAGGTGTAAGTACGTTCTGGACTCAGGCAAGAGAGATCCTTAAGAGATGGAGGAAATGAATAAAACGAAGAAGAGGAGAGTACTAAGGCTTTGGGGGACAAGTTGGGACTGGCTCCATTGATGTCAGTACTGCAGGAGAGACCTGGTTGGCTAGGGGGCAGACATTTATATAGGAAACTTATACTTTTAAATAGATTTTGAAGGGTGTTTTTACCTGAAGCACAGCTCATGCTGGAAAACAGGGAAGGACAGTAGAGGTTAAGGAAGATCTTTAAGGTCACTCTTTCAGCTTCCTGGTCTTTCTTCTGTGGTTTGTCCTCTGACCTGAGATTCACAGCTGGCCCTCTTAGGACTGAAAGGGATTCCCACACAACAGGGGCTCCCTTTTAGACCCTGGATTAGGCAGGAACCACATGGAAAACACCTGTTTTCACAGAGCGAGCCTTTATTAAGCAAGGAAGAAAAGTTAAAGCGGCTGCTTTCTGACTCAGGCAGAAAATGTCAGCAAATGACCTTGCAGGTGTCATTCTTATGAAGAGAGAGGGGGAGGTCTGTGTTAGAGGGGCTAGGATGTGGTGGTAAAGGAGATAGGGGATGAGGGAGAAGGAGAATGGGAAGAGAGAAAAGAGGAAGGTGTATTTGTCTCGGAGGGACAAAGGACTGCCTCCGGATAGAGAGGAGACAGCCGTGGCACATAGGAAAATGGAGGTTTATAAAGGTAAAGGGGGAAACCTCATGTTGGGATGAGATGTTTAATTAGGTGAATCAAATGGGACTTCTAACTGCTGGATCTTGGTAGTCAGCCTCAGGAGGAGGAAGTGGCCAAATAAGGGAATAGATCTTGGTGACTAGCTTTAGGAATGTAATCTAATGGCTTTTAACAATGCAGAAGGGATGGGGGAGAAAGGCAAGGGCTGCCAGAGTGACATGCTTGAGTGGGCTAGTGTCCCTTCAATGACTAGCTCCCAAATGCATGAAAAAAAAAAGAAATTCTGTCCCCAAAACTGCCACTCTGAGATGAATCTCTTACCAGCACACCTTCGTCACATCTGGGAGTGCCTCATTCATTTTCCAGTCTTTTCTATGCAGGTCTTCTTCCTCTGTGGCAGCTGAACCAATTAGAGATGTCTCTGCCTACTGTCCCCATGCTGACGGGGTAACCAACTTCCTTCTGCCTCTGTTGATGAGTCTTGATGCTTAGTTTCTAGGGTGGCAGCAGCACTGCGGCCTCGTCTCCATCCTACTACCTCCCCTAATTTTACCTTCGCAACCTGGAGCAACCCATCTCCTCCCAGATTACCACACGTGGCCAAGCTTTTCCACACTTTTAAGGTTGCTGTGTGCTTCCAAAAGTCAAATGGTCCATTGAGATGGGATCACAGGTTAGAGGCAGATCTCAAATAAGAGAAACCAAGGACCAGGGAAATCAGTCTAGCAATTTAAAAAGGAAGAAGAAATAGTCAGGAGATCATAGGAAGGATAGTAAATATGGACAGACTGTTGTTCAGGGGAAGCTCCGAGTGGCTATTGGAGGCTTGGCCTAGCTGGAGGGGCAAGGTATTTTATCTGGACATAGTATACACTGTGGGCTGACGAAGTACATACTCCATGACTGTATAGGGTGTGCTTGCTAGTGACCTCCTAACCCCAAGCCATCAGCAGTGGCCCTCACTCGGGACAGATTCAATATCATCCCCTCAAATTTGTCCGTATCCTAATCTTGGAACCTTCTCAATTAAGCAGGTGGTACCCAAACTCCAAAGGAGGCCTATTAAGAGGCAGTAGGTGGAGGGGCCTTTGGACTCTGACAAAACCTCCATGGGCACAAAGCCCTGCTAGGGGGTCCTATTTGTCCCAACTTCACACCTTCTGTTGTCCTCTGCTCCTTCTCTGGTGTGTTCACCACATGGTAGAATGCTCTTAGATTACATTTATTTTTTTCTGTATATTGTGTTCTAACAGGGCTGTGAGGGAGAAATAGATGGAGATTAGGAATAAAATACAAATACAATGCTTTCTGCTAAGGACAGATGTCCATCATAGGGCAGCCAACTGCTGGAGAGACAGCAGAGAGCTTGGCAAGGAGCCTGACTTTGCCAAGCAGGACACCCTGCCAAGGGCCACAGCTCTCTCTCTCTCTGTCCCATTCAGCCTGAAAATCATCACCATTCCTTTGTCTGTGTCATCCCAAGACCAGAAAGCTCAGGCAGTCATACCTCTTTACTGAACCACGACCTGCCTCCCATGCCAATTATGAGGCACTGGGATATCTGCTCTTCCTTCCTGACTCACAGAAGAAGACACAGAGCATCAGGACAGCCAGTGCAGGCAGGCTGCAGACGAAAGTAGGGCAGCTCACCCTCCCAGATAGCCCTCAATGCCAGCATCCAACAATAACATCCAGCGGCAGCTCTGCCAAAGGCAACGGGCATCCCAGGCACTACCAGTTGGAGGTGAGGAGACGGGAGAATGCTGGCTGGCAACGAGCTTCATTTCCCCCTCCCTGTGGCCCACTCCCATCATAAGTAATCTCCTTCCTCCCTCCTGCAGGGTGTCAGTGTAACAGACTGCGGCCTGGCAATGCCACCATGATTTCCATTTGAAACACATGCTCATTATAGACTTTCTCTCTCCTAAATCATGTTGTGGTCTCCAAAGGAGAGTGTATCAAATAACAACCCAAGACACAGCAGCAGTACCCCATTCTCTATTGATTGCCAGTCCCTAGAGTTTTGCTATCAAAGTCTGAGATCCCACTGTGCTCTTCAAGAAAGAAATCCTGATTTCCAGAGAAGAACAGTTTACATGCATACGCCCTGCTTAAAGGAGGCTGGGTTAGCAAGACAGCAAGGACAGAGCCCTGCCAGGGCCTGGAAGGCTACAGAAGCTACTTGTCCTAGGCATAGGTCACAAAAACAATCATTTTTTCCTAAGGCCACCCAAATTCCAGTATTTCTCCTAAGAGTACCACTTTACACCTTACATTCATGTGGGCCATGTAAATTCATATTGGCTACAGCCTTCTCCTGCCTATCTATGCCAGACTCAGTGAAAAGTTACTGGTGATGGGTTGGTCGGAACCCAGGGCATTCACTTGGCATCTTTCATTAGAGGACAGGATTACTGAGCCTCCAAGGTAAGACCTGGGCACTGGGGCAGATGTGCATTCCTTGTGGGCCCAGCTGCCTTCAAAGAGGCAAAGGCTCTCATGGAGTCCCTGTTTCCGCATTGGCTGTTTCTCTGCAAAGGTCTTGCTACATCAGACACTCATATGGAAGAGACCCATTGATTTCCATTTAGCTTCTTTGTAGTCCCCTTACTGGGTGCCCACATGGAGAAGCAAAGTGACTGAT
>JAQHUG010000150.1:4046665-4065037 GCA_028555095.1 Dicrostonyx torquatus
TTGGCGTTGGTCAGCAACTATTTTCGACAAGGACTGAAACGTGTTCTACTTTGAGCAGTCCACACTTAATTTTACTAAGATCATATCACAGTATCCCAAAATTATAAAAATTTCCTGACAATCAAGCTTGATAAAGGCAGCAAATTAATTTGATTTAGGATTAGAATATAGGCAATACTTTCGTGACAAGGACAGGACCTTTGGTGTAGGCAATAAATGATCTGCAAATGTGTTCCCAGTCTAACTTCCAACGCCCTGCACGTGTAAAGTGACATGGAAAAGGGAATTCAGGTTGCAGAAGGAACGGAATCTGCTACCCAGGTAACCTGACCTCGAGAGATCGTTCTGTAATCTGCGGAGAGTCCAAACCAGCACATGGGGCCTTGCAAATGGAAGAGGGGGCACTGGAAGTGATGCATCCTGGGAATGCCCTGACTTACTGCTTTTTGAAAAGGAAAAGAGGGGCCTCACACAAAGATAGGGAGTATCCTCTAGATGCTGAGAAAGCTTGGTTTCTCCCCCTTCCCCCAGGGAGGTCCAGTACAAAGGCACACATTGATGACGCCTCAGTTTTACCCAATGAGGCCAGCTTGAGACTTCTGACCTTGAGAACTGTGTGATAACAAATGTGCACTGTTTTAACCCCTGTGTCTATGGACATGTGTTATGGCAGCACCAGAAAAGGAATGTTTCTTCTCTTAATCTCACTTTCTTGGTGTCAGCAACATTATGTTTTGGTCCAGAGTGTCTATGTTGTGGATACTGACGTGATCTGTGCCATACCTAATGGACTCCTACCCACTAGATGCTGGAAAAGACTTCTCTTGAAGTACTAACAACAAAAGATGTTAGCAGACACTATGGGGGACAGAATGGGATAACCACCATGGTCCCTTGTCTTAGTATGAGCCAACCCTTATACAGGTGGCCTCCTACCCATGAAACTCTTGTTATGGACACTGAGACTTTTGATCTTGGATAAAGTTAAATTCCAAAATATATAGTATGCAAAGCTCTCATCAATCTTTGCTGCTCAGCGAGAGTATCCATAATTTCAAGCAGACAGGTTGGTTAGGAGAAAAAAAACAGTTCAAATGTATGAATTAAAAGCAGGGCACAGTTCTGGGACCTAGATGACACAGGGTGGACTTTACCTGCTTCACACATTGCTCTTTATGTCATTTGCCTTGGGCACAGTCTGCACTGCAGCATACAACTGAGTGAATCCTGATTTCTGAGCTAAGGGACATCACTAGCTCATTAGAGAGATTCAAGCATAATTTGGGAAAATCCTCAGTAGAGATTGAAATCTTAAAAACATACCACAGTGATATATTCTGATTCAATCTGCCCTCAATCTATAAGAAAATAAAACATTGGGGCCAATTGCTTGAAATCAAGGTTGCCTACGAAATGCAGTCATGTTTTTTGAAAAGGGTTTATTCAGATTGTCACATGAGGGAATTGAGACCCCAGAATATGCAGAAGTAAAGGGGGGAGGAGTGGCCAACTGCAGGAGGAAGTTCCACGTGGCCTACTGTGAAGAATCAGCCAGCAGTCCCAGACAACTGTGGCCATCTGAAGGCATGTCTAAGTTTAGCAATAGATTTTTAAAAAAGAAATCACTCCTAATAGGAAAAAAAAAAACAATGTTCGTTAAGAGGTCATTCAAATGCTCCCAAGAATTTAGCATTGAATCCTTTCTCTACAGTCACTCTCTACGAAACCTCACATAAAGTACTTCTTTCCTTGTGTTTCTGTATATATAAAATTGGAACAATAATGTCAAGACCCAACTCCACTAAAGGAGTTATAGGAAGCTCTTGGCAATGTGTATAGAACACAATAAATGGTTTTAAAGTTTCTATTCTTAGCCTAAAATAATAGAACAGTGTCTAGATAATGGACAGATTCTATAGGAATCTGTTCACCTACAGGGTTCCTTCATACAGTGGAGAGGATGCGGTCCAGTATCACAAGGTCACCAGCACAGAGCTAGGGGAGAGGATACAGGAGGAAGCAGGGCAGCCATGTCCAAGAGAACCCCTATGTGGTTTATAAACTTGGTGGAGTACCAGAGAGGAAGTTCAAGAGTCCTTGGCAATCCAAGAGGGATGTCTATTCTTACAACCCACCTGTGTACATGGGGTCTCAGCCTGCAATGTCCCTGTACTAATGATACAAGGAGTCCTCTAAAGAACACTCATCAAGGCTTCTCAAGCTACAGTTGGGATGGCCACACGGGAGTGGTCAGGCTTGCGATGAAGCAGAAATGCAAATGTCTTTGGTCATTGTATCAGAATATTAACAGATCTTCTCATTTTCGAGAAAGGGGGGAAGGAAGGCAGGAAATTATTGGGAACTTCTCAGGGTAAATGAGCCAGCTGCAGCTTGCAGGTCACAATTGTGTGACCCTGGGTTAGAGACTTATAAATTAATCGTCTCACGAACCCCTTTGAAGTGAGAGCCCACAGGCAGGAAGTCTGAATACTTTCCTTGTAAGACTCTAATGAGTCCCAAAGGAAGAAATTCCTCCTGACTTCTCTGAAAAGAAAAATCCATATATCGATTAAAGAGGTGTTACTGCTTTAACATCACTCCTCTTCCACTTTGACTGGCTCAGTCGGCTGCTCAGCAATTTCTTCAAGGTCACGATACTGGGAGTCTGTTGCTACCTCCTTCACTTGCCCATTGCAGCCATCTGTGACCAAGTCCTATAATGTGTCCTCCAGTCCCAGATCTATTGCTCCCCTGACACTCGGGCTGAGACATCCTCTCCCCTTGTCCATGCCACCTCACTGGGGTCAAATGACCCTTTCATGGAGGTCATATATCAGATATCTTGCATATAAGACATTTATATTATAATTTATAACAGCAGCAAAATTGTAGTTGTAAAGCAGCAGTGAAAATAGTTTTATGGTTGAGGGTCATCATGACATGAAGAACTGTGTTAAAGGGTTCAAGCATTATGAAAGTTGAGAACCACTAACCTAGGGGGAGCAATGTTGCTCTTGCCTGCCATCTTTGCTCCCTGCTGGTGAGGGCATCAGCACTGCTGCTACCCTCCTTCGTTGTAGTAGGACTTTCCTTGGATTGCCAGTCTGCAAATAACGACACAGAGACTTATTATTAATTATGAAAACTTGGCTTTTAGCTTAGACATATCCCAGTAGCTCTTACAACTTAAATTAACCTGCTTTTATTAATCTACATTTTACCGAGTGGCTTTTTCTTTTTTTAACCTCTCTTCCATTCTGTATGTCCAACTTATTGTATGTCACTCTGGTGTCTCTCGCCTACCTGGATTCTAAACCTCTGAGTTCCTCTCTCTGCACGGAAGTACTGCCTAGCCTCTCCTGCCTAGCTATTGGCCATTCAGCTTTTTATTAAACCAGTCACAATGACACATCTTCTTCACACAGTGTAAACCAATATTCCACAACATTTCACTGACCTTAAAATCTAGCTTCTTCAGCATTGTAGCAACCACTAAAGACCAGCAGATTCCCAGGAGTGACATTCCAGGCTTCAGCACCAGATTAGGACTGCTGATACATCCACTCTTACAGACTGGGCAGTTACTAGGCTCTCAGTGTGTCTCCAGTGTACAGGCAGAACTGTTGGACTATCTAGTCTGCACAGTGTAAGCCAATCTAATGAACCTCCTTTGCAATATTCATTCATTCATTCATTCAGGTCCCTTCTTCTAGAGCAGTGGTTCTCAACATGTGGGTCATAACCTCTTTGGGATCAAATGAACCTTTCACCAGGGTCCTCTAACATCATCTGTATATCAGATATTTATAATGCAATTTATCACAGTAGTAAAATTACAGTTATGAAGTAGCAATGGAAATAATTTATAATATGAGAAACTGTATTAAAGGGTCACAACATTAAAAGGTTGAGAACTACTGCTCTAGAAAATCCTAATTGACCTTCCAAATCCTACAGCCAGTGAAACTGTGTCATATTGTGTGCAGAGCCAATCAAAGGCTCCCTATGGGACATCAAAGGTGCCCATGGAGCAGCAAGTAGTTAGCCATGCTTGGTACTGAGGGTCTCCAGTGCCCGAGTACATCAATCAGAAGCCATGCTGTAGAGATGATTTGAATGTCATGCTGATGATTAGAGCCACACTGCCCAGGCAATGGAGAGCTATGGAAGATTTAAAGCAGGTAAGAATCTCATTTGGTCTGAATTGTGTGAATTTCAACATTTTGTTTTCTTCATAACATTTTCCATTGTTTATAGTTATTTGCACTGCCCCCATGTCTTATACCAGATATTGACCTGTAAGAAGAAAAAAAAATTCTATTTTATTCACAACTATATCTCTACTATCCTGTGAGTATTTAGAACTTAATATATTTAATAAAAAGCTGTTGGATAAATGAGTTATTATTGAATGATGATGAGAATGGACAAGTATAACCAACACCTAATTACCACTAGTGCCACATAATGCCTCATCCTCTTTGTCTGTGTGTCAGATGCTTCTGAAATAAAAGAAAATCATGTGCATTGCAGTGAAGTACTGAAGCCCAGGCAGACAGCAGCAGCAACGAGACCTTTTGTGCACAATATTTAATAAAGCCTGATATAGGGCAGCACTAAGCAAGTAATTAGAGGAATAAGACCTTCCAACATGCACTGATGCCACATCTAATTGAAAAAAACATTCGCAATATTACCAAGAGCACAAATGCCAAGGTTTGGCTTCAATGCTGTCATAAACATGAAAGACAAAGAGAATAAGCCATTTCTATTCAGGTATACCTCCCTTCAATTAAAATTAATCAGCTTCTTTAGCAGTTTTGGAAAACAGCAAAGTATTGGTACCTACCAACAGTATTGGAATGTTTCCAAGTATCAAGGTTTTTGTTTTTAAGAGCAGAAAATCAATGAAATATCAAGTATAATTTCTGAAATTAAATCAGTTTAGTATGTGATGTATGAAATCCCACAGTTCATGTACTTAAACCACGTCAATATCTTGAGGATATTGAATGTCTAAAGGAAGTAGACATTTTGCGAGAACATCTTTTGTTACACAGGTGTGCTTTCCATGACCTTGTGTCTGCCCCTGCCCCCATGGCACAGGATTCTAATATCACTGTCAGTCCCAGGGATGGGCAGGGCCTGAGGAGGATACAGAGGAGATGAGAAAGATTTAAACCCAAAACAGCTAAATATCCAGAGAAATTTGCATATTTTACTTTTCTGGAAAGAGTAATTAAGCCAGAAGTGTTCGCATTGCTCATGCGGTATCCACCGGGTCACCACTGTCAGACAGGGTCAGTCTCTTTATCTTAGACTTAAGCCACAGGACAATGTATCAGTCAAATGTGAGTGACAAATTTACCTGGCCCAATTCCTTGGACTTCTCAAAAAAGCATTAAGCCAGTAAATTATCCTTTTTGCTGAAGGTTGTAATTTATTTTCTGTACCATACTTCAGAAAGAGTTTTTAAATAAATAGCCACCCATAACTAATGCCACCTGTCCACTTAAAGCAGGAGGCCTTCCTAGTATCCCTGAGTCTACCATTTCAGTGACTTTTTCAAAATGAGGACACAAAAACCAGTTCCTTATGTTTGACATACACCTTCTCCAACAACCTTAGGTTCAGGATTTCTGTTTCCACCTGAAAAATAGTAATAGAAATTGGATGTGCATTCCCAAAGAAACAGGTGAGAAGAGCAGTCGAAATATATGAAAGGAAAATTTTCAACTCTCTAGGTTTTAGCAGTCACTAGCAACAAAGGCCAGCATCCCTGAGATATCCAATTAATGAGGTGAGCTCTTTACTTGCCCCAGATTATTACCTTCTGAGAGTGATGAAGAGAGATCCTAGGCAGAACCTGATAAACTCCTTGAAGTGCAGAAATACAGCTGAGAGTCTGGGAAATAAAGAGAAATCAAGCTTGCAAGACAGATTGCCTTAAGGGGAGAGAGTTGCACAGGCAGTGATCTGAAGACTTTGTCTAAGATATCCAACAGAACACAATTAGACCTACATTCAGAAACAGTAAGAGGGTGTCTTATGGAGAGCAGTCTCCGGAGAGCTGTGGCTGGTGCCTATCTCTGCTAGCCAGACTGCAAATGAAGAGTACTCAGGAGTACCATCCTAGACCTACTTTTAAAAACATCAGAGACGCAAGACCCAAAGGACCAAATGTTCCAAAGTAGCTTAGCTGCATCCCAGAATCGAGTTTAAAGCTACTTATGGGAATAAAAAAAAAAACTATCCAATAAGACAAAATTTACAATGCCTGGCACCCAATCAAAGATTATTAGATGAGTAAAAAAAGCAGGAAAACATAATTTATAATTAAAATACTAATCAATCAACTGAAATGGGCACAGATGGTATAACAAACAGGATACAGGAAAGTTTTCACTACAACTACATGCCAATACATTAACAAGGTAAGTATAGACATGGCAGATACTTTTTAAAGACTCAAATGCAGGTCTGAAGAAATAGCTCACTGGGTAATAATGACTTCTCTGCAAGTATGAGAAGCTGAGTTCAAATCCCCAGTATCCATATAGAAAGCCAGAATTGGGAGTGCCAAGACAGGATGGATCTGGGAGAGCTTGCTGGCTCAATCTAATAGAACCAGTGATCTCCAGGTTCAGTGAGACACTATATTAAATATACAAGGTGAAGTGTGACAGAAGATAACAGCTGTCCTGGCCTCTACTTGTGATCACGTGGGCATATGCACCCACACACTGTGTGTACATACTACACACACATACACAGATACACACTCACATGCACTCACACATCCACACAATATACCAGTCAAACATACCTTTAAGGAATGAATACTGTAGCATTTGATATATAATATATTCTGACATGCACAAAGACATTTCAATGAAAAAGATTAGCAAAAAATATAGTAATATAATTCATCGAAATTAAAAATAGAGACTAGAGGAGCTCCTCTGTTCAGTTCCCCTCCCGAATAAGAAGAGCTTTGGCAAGCCACAGGACACTAATGTCTGTAGCTGGCGTCTCCCAGAAACAACAAGGGGAGAAAACATGTTTGAAGAGTTAATGCCTGATCAAAGAAGTTTGAAAAGAGAACAACTCAAGCCCAAGAAAAATGAAGCAAACTACACCATGACACATTACAATCAAGTTACTCGAAGCCTACAGTAAAAGGCAAATCTGGAAATACTTAGAGAACAGTGGGGTTTTACAGATAGAGGAACCAATAGGAGAAATACAGTTTTCTCTTTAGAAAGAACAAAAATAGGAAGACTATTAGAAAAGCCATGGAAGTGTTAAGAGAAAAAAAACATGAACCTTGATTCTATGCCCATAAAACCACACCCAAAAACTGGCAAAATAAGACATTTTCATAAGACAGTGTCTAAGAGATTATCGTCTGCAAACACAAGCAGGCAAGCAAGTTGCTACGGGAGGATCTTCTGACAGAATGGGAAACGTGGACTCCAGAAAGGAACAGCATGGGAAATACTTGCTTTCTTTCCTTTAAATTTCAAATTTCTTTTCTCATCTGTTGGCCATGATCTCCAGTTTCTCAGTAAACTGCCTTACGTCAGTAGAGAGCAACCGTATTGCCTGTTGCCCATCTCTCCTCCTAACTTAGCATCTCCACATGTTCTCACATATTTAGAACCCATGATGCTCTTCATACCTCCCGTGCCTTCTTGAAGTGTGCATTCACATGTTCAAAGGAGTGCTAGGTGACAATAACCCTATATGGCAAACCTGATCCGTTAGAAGGCCTTTGGTGCTGAAGAGACTTTTCATATCATTGTTCTAGAAGGTCATGCTGTGTACTGACGTATTAGATTTACTGAGAAAGCCATTACTTCTAAGTTATTTGTCCCAGCTCTTCATCAACTCTTTGGAACAGAATTTGAAATTTATTCACCTCATTTAGTGTCCTTGCTTTGTGAGAAAACTTAGTCTGAAAATGGAATTTGCCCAAGAGCACGTGGGTGGTCACGTGACTGAGAAGACCCCAATATTTAAGCTTCTGGAATAGAAAATCCAGTGTTCTTTACTCACATTCCTCTCAGATATCTTGGAATTCTGGAATTTTTCTTATGAATTCCCCATCTCTTTGTGATATTCAGCTTTTGGTTGCCCCAACAGATATTTGAGATAAATTGATTTAAAAAGAAAGAGTGTCTACATTGGCACAGTTTCAGAGCCTCGGGTTCTCCTTGGTCTTGCTGATTAGGACCTTTGGTACTTAAGAGAAAAAGTAGATAGCACAACTGTTCACTCCTGGAGAGAGGGAAATTGCTGGGGTAGCATATAAGCTCCCACTATCCCTTCCAAGGACACTTGGTTCTGCCCTTCAGGGTTCTACTCTCTTCCAGTAAACAGCATGCTGTGAGTCAAAGTTCTTAATGTCTGACCTTGGGGGAACACTCCAAATCCAAACAGCAGCACCCTTCAAATCAACCTGACAGCCTACGACTTTGTTCTTTGCTCTGATGTCGCCAGGTCTGCATGGTGGGGTCCTCCAGCACAACACTGCATAGCTCTGTGGCTCAATGCAATCCTGTGCATGTGGACAAGAATCAGAGCTTCAGGGGTGCCGGCCCTGCAGGGAGAGCAGGCTCGTGCTGGACACACCTTCTGAATAAATGATGCCTTGGCTTCTCAGAGGTGGCAAGTCTGATGGGAGCTAGCAGCCATTTTTCTGTCATCACTCAGTCATTTCCCCGCACAGCTCAAAAGACAGTCTGGCTCAGATGGGAATGACATACGCTGTGCTGTGTGGAGCCTCCAGCCCACTCCACTTCCCAGACCCACTTGGAGAAGAGGCTGAGTGAAAGGGGCAGGTGTGAGCTCAGTCTATTTTGACAGAAGAGTCATCTACTTACTCTCTCTTTGCCCACCCTAAATTTCCATATGCTTGAATGAATTATTATTCTAGATGAAAAGCAAAGTGAAATGGCAAGAAATTATTCTGGATGGGTTAGCAACACACTGAGAAGGAAATAATATAAGGGAAATCTCTGGGGAATTGTTGACTGAGGTACTGCCCGGTTCCCACAGTCGTTAAGTCCCAAATAAACACACAGAGCCCTACATTAATTATAAAATGATTGGCCTATTAGCTCAGGCTTCTTATTAACTCTTATAACTTATATTAGCCCATAATTCTTGTCTATGTTAGCAATGTGGCTTGGTACGTTTTTCAGTGAGGCAGTCACATCTTGCGTGCTCTGTGAATGGCTTCCTCTCTGTCTGAGTGACCACTGCAGACTGAAAACTTCCCTCTTCCCAGAATTCTCGTTGTCCACCTCTACTTCCTGCCTGGCTACTGGCCAATAAAAGTTTATTTAAAATATAAGTGACAGAGTACAGACCATTGTCCCACAGCAGAGAATTTTGATATTAGAATGATTAGGAATGAGGCCTGCTCAGCCCCAGTTTGCTCATTTGTTTTGGGCAGTTTGATTAAGTAAAGACAAAGTAGCAAGATATTATTTGTTTTAAAAAAAAAAACCCTATTTATGCTTTACGATCAGAGAATTCATCTTTTAGAGCCTGAGGCACCCATTGAACAAAACAACCGAGAGGAAGTGTTTGGCTGTGAACATGAAGCCTCCTTGGAAGAGGGGACCCCAATCAGAAGATCAGACAATGGGGCTGTAAAGATGGCTCAGCAGTTAAGAGAGCACTGACTGCTCTTCTTGATGACCAGGGTTCAGTTCCCAGCACCTACAAGACAGCTCACAACTGTCTTCCTGTTCCAGTGGATCTGACTCCTGCATACAGACATACAGGCAAAACAGCAATGTACAAAAAAGATCAGATGAACAGGAAATACAATTTTCTGTGTAATGAATGGGAATTCAGGCTATGGCCAAAGGCAACCCTATGGTGACTTGTTGACAAGAGGAGGAATGAGATAGAGACCTAAGAATAGTAGGACAGAAAGCAAGGGTTGAGAAGGAGCCTTAGTCAGTGAGAAATGTCTATGTTGGAAGAGGTGACAACAGCAGTCATGTGACACAAGTCATGTGGCATAGTCCTTCTCTTGTCTGAACCCCAGCAGAAGTCTGTACCTTGATGCCCCTCAAGTTGGCTCACAGACAAACTGAGGCTGCCTGCTCAGTTCCTGGAGAGGAAAAGGGAAAAGTCACAGAAAAGGTGCTGGCCCATGTGTCTTTGTCTCCTGAGACCCTTTTAATATTAAATAAAAGACTAAGCATTGACAGTAATACCAAAACAATGCCCCAATAAGACATACCTCATACACAAGTGCTATAGAATTATTATTTTTATGTGGTAGACACAGAGAACTTCAGAAATGTTATCACATTGCTGAGGTCTACTCAGACTTTCCTAGAAAATGGCCAAGGTATGATGCAGATCTCTGTTCTGGATCACTCCATCCTAGTGTCATGGCCTTAACTAGTTGATAAAACTCTTATGTCCCCAAAGTAACCGTGGCCATCTTTAGTGATAAGGAATGTGACATTTATTCTCTAATGATTGCCCAATCCCTGACACACAACAGGTACCTGATATGGTTATGATAAATAGGACCACAGAAATGAAATCCTATAGGTTATGACATGGAGAATATTCCATAGCCAGCTCAAGGGTAAGTTACTTTGTTTGCAGTCATGCAGCCAGGACGTGATGCACTGTAATGTGGCTCCATCAGCCCTAAGTAAACACAAACTTTATTTGAGCCTGATAAAGGTAGTAAAAAGAAGAAAAGGAAAGGAGAGGAGGGGAGGGGAGGGGAAAAGAGTGGAGGGGAGGGAAGAGAAGGGAAGGGAAGGGAAGAGAAGGGAAGAGAAGAGAAGAGAAGAGAAGAGAAGAGAAGAGAAGAGAAGAGAAGAGAAGAGAAGAGAAGAGAAGAAGAACCCAGTCAGCATTTGACAATGGATACATCCAAGTATCCAATTGCTAAGGGAGTCATGGGCAGGACAACCACCTAACTGGGAGAAGGAAAAACTAAATGCTACTTGTTCATACCTGATCAATGAGTGAGAGATGGCCAAGACACATCCAGCAATGGCCAGGACTAAAGTAGGGAGACATGGTAGGAAGAGATTGCTTCTTTTTGAGGGTAAGATGGGTCATCTTGGCTACTTCAGAAAAGAAAAGCCCAGACCTTGTCTTGGCGTTTGGGTTTCAGAAACTGCTCACCCTTGCTCTGTGGAATATAATTAATCCAAGAGACCCAGCTCTCGCCGTTATGAGCAGCTCTTGTGGGTTAGCACCACCTGTGTAATAGCAGCTGTTTAAACTTGCTAGAAAGTAAATTAAATTTGAAATGTAATTTTGTAACAGACACCTTTCAAATGCTCTATAATCAGGTGTGGCCAGGAGCTGCCTCACTGGGCAGCTCAGATATAGAATGCTTCCACAGGTATGGAAAGTTGAGGCACTCTTTTGCTGTAGGACTGCCTTGTCTTTCTGTTGAGGCCTGAACTCTGGTCTGCCCGGAAGCACCCGGCATTTCTTCTCTAAACAGCTTCCTATTCTGCCCTGGTTTTCAGTCCCTGCAGGTTTCCCATCTCGACATTCCGCTGTGGATCATACTCCTATGAGTGTTTCAGATCTGCTTTCCTGATCCCTCTGGGTTCTTCTAGAAGATTTGGGGTGTCTGTGCATTGTTGTCAGCCTTCCTCCGGGTCCATGTTGCTGTTCGGTGTGTTCTCTTGTCAGGTGGTTCTGCAGCACAAGCGCATGCTTTTCTCCCAGCATGAGACAGCTACTCCTCCAGAGAACTCACAGCCGGCTCTGATCCGTGTGAGGTGATTGTGGGGACTCTGGCCAGTCACTAAGTTTTCAGGAATGACAAAGGCATACCAGGAGGAAGTGACACAATTTTTACACCCCTAAGTTGCTCCCTCGTAGTCATTGGCCTATGTTCTTTTTCTGTGAGATAATCTTAGAAATCCTCCTGGCTTCTCGAGGTAGCTTGATTCCCAAGGGCATCAATGCCGCTCTTGATGAAGGCAAGCATTGTCTTTCTACAGGCTTTGCCCACGAATCCCATCTTTACTCCTCACCCTCGTGATGCTCTCAGGGCTGACATTAGCCTTATAAGCTCTGCATTTGCTTTCTGTTCCTGTCACAAAGACTCCCCTTCGGTCCCACTTCCTTAATATGTCTCTACCTTCTAAGCTGGTCTAAGCCATTAAAATACACGGCCTCTCAGGGGCACAATCTGGATCTAAGTTATACCATCTGTGGTGTGGTACTTTGGAGAACCCCTGGTTCACCAGGCCTGTCTTTACCTGGAAGTTACTGCTCAGAAAACCATGACACAATGTGTGGAGCACTCAGACACCAGAATGGAGGCTGCTGCTGTTCCCAGGGTGCAGCTGTCTGTCTTCATGAGCTTCATGAAGCCTTTTTGTTGCTCTAGAACACAGCTTCCCCAAGTCCCTGGCACTGCTCCCTGGAAGAGTCTTTTGCTGGCCTTCTACCTCCAGTCTCTTTAAGAATACTTTCCACACAGATCCAAGTAATAATGGAATTTGGAATGCCTATGCTGTGAGTGTTGAGCTCTGTGGGAGGGGCCCTCACATTCTTCCCTATGACAGTTTTGCAAAGATCATTGATCCCATGCTTTCTGTGGAGAAAAATTAGCCATCCCTCTTCCCCCCGCAACCAACTGAAGACTTCAGAGAGCAAATATTCAAGCTAGAATAAGAAGATACCTAGATCCTCACTGACATCATCCTCCTTGCCCAGTTTCTACTGTTAATTACTGAGAGGGGCTTAAGTGTCTTACCCCTTCAGGGGAATTGACTTCCTTTTTCAGAACTCTAGGAATGAGCCTAAATGCAAAGATTCTCTTTCTAATGGTTGCTTTACAGACACCTTGACAGGGAAGTCATTTTACTTTACAGGCAACTTTGCAATCACCCTGCTTTTACAGTACAAAGTTCTAGTCTCTTAATCTGCTTTAGGCTGATAACAGGGATCTAAGTGGAAGCAGACATGTGGTATTGCATAGTATCCTCAATAGGGAATAATGCCTTACCAGTTCTTTCTTGCTTAGTGTAAGATCCTTGTGCTGGTTAGTGTGTGTGTGTGTGTGTGTGTGTGTGTGTGTGTGTGTGTGTGTGTTGTCAACTTGGTACAAGCTAGAGTCATCTGGAAAGAGGGTCATCCACTGAGGGACAACCCACATCAGATTGGTTTGTGAGCCAGTCTGTGGGACAATTTCTTATTAATTATTGATGTGGGGGGATGCATCTCACTGTGCGTGGTGCCACCCTTGGTAGGTTGTCCTTTTGTCTTTTGTTGAATAAGAGCCCTCTGAGCAAGCCATGGAGAACAAGCCAGGAAGCAGCATTTTCTCCCTGACCTCTGCTTCATTTCCTGATTCAAGGTTTCTGACCTGCTGACTTCACTTCATGATGGATTATAATATGAGATAAATCCTTTCTCCCCTAATTACTTTTGGTCTGTTTTATTACAGAGAAACAAACTAGGACAATTCCCGAGCAAGGGAAGATAACTGGCAATGGGGATTGGGGATATTCAACAACAGGCAGCCATTCCTGAGAAGTGGGTGGGGAAGAAAGGACAAGGAAATGCTGCCCATAGACTATGAATGGCAAAGCCTTCAGCTTGGGAAATCTGTTCAGCTTGATTCCTTTGGTCTCCATGGGGATGTTTTAATGAGAAGGAAAGCTTTGTGGAGTAAATGAAAAGAAGAAGAAAATACCATTGTTGTTTTCACACCTGCAAAGTCAATGTCTACTCACGCAACTGGAAACAAATTCAGTGTGAACATTAAACTAAATGCAGGGGCTTCAAGAAGATACCGAACAATGGTGTGCCCTACCACTTACAAGCAAACCCAGAAAAAACCAGAGCTCCTGTCCCTTGTGCCAGTGTGGGGTCTCCCTGCCTGGTATGTGTTAGGCTGACAATATTGTATCCTTTCAGGCTCCTTGTCTATAGTCCTTGTATGTGAGATGTAAGGGAAGGAGCTAGTTTCAATGACACTCAAGACAAGAAACTTGCACATAATAATTTAACCTTCCTGATAGTCACCTGCTATTGCATCTTTTTTCCGGTTTTTAAAATTCTTTTCAAAAAGAACACAAACTATCTTTTTTTTTTCATTTTACATACCAATCCTAGTTTTCACTCTTTCCCCTCCTCCCATCCCCTCCACCGCAGCCCCCATCCACTTCTCAGAGAGGGTAAGGCATATTGCTTTGGAAAGGTCCAAGTCTCTCTCTTCTATATCTAGGCTGAGCAAGGTATCCATCCAAAGAGAATAGGTTCCCCAAAAGCCAGTACAAGTAGTACCGATAAATCCTGGTGCTACTGCCAGTGGCCCAGCAGTCTGTCCCTGCCATGAAACTGTCAACTACTTTCAGAGGGACTAGTTTGAACCTTTGCTGTTTCCTTCTCTGTCTGGTTGGAGTCAGTGAGCTCCCATTAGCTCAGGTAAACTGTTTCAGTGGGTGTCCCCATCATGGCCGTGGTCTCTTTGTTCATATTCTCTCTCCTCCCACTCTTCAATTGGACTTTGGGCGCTCAGTCCAGTGCTCCAAGCTGCTTTATTTATTTATTTATTGACATTTTCTCCAGAGGAGAATGAGCTTTGGGGACTAGAACCAACAGAGGGGCCACCCCGACACCAAGGGAAATGTTAATTACGTTCTGAGTTTGCTGGAGAAACTCTCAACTTCTGACACACCTATTTTGTATAGTTCTTTTCATCTGGATTAGCATCTGAGACTCTCTCGCCTCCCTCAATACTGAATGGATAATTATAAAATATGGGTGAGGCGTAATTACATGCACTTTTGACTTAACAGTGATTTTATTTGGGACTTTTCAACTTTGCAAGAGCTCAAAATGACTTGCTTTTGGTAGAAATTGTACTGTAAATTTTGATTTTTTTTTTATCTGAATTTGGAGACTGAGCTAGAGCCTCATGTATGTGAGCAAGAGCACGATCAAACAGGAATTTTGAATCTCCCAAGCAAGTGATAAATAGTATAATCCCCCCCACCATGTTACCGGACAATCACAGCAAACCACGGCTCCCAGTCAGTCATATATCACAATGGACACAAATGACACCTGCCACTCCACTATGCTGCTGTGATTTCCAGTAGATTAGGTGAGTTCAATGCATTTTTCAAGTTATTTTTAAAGCAATGATAGATTTACCAGTACACAATCCCATTGTAAGTCAGGGAGCATCTTCCAGACAAGATTATTCCACATACTCACTTGTTCAATTTAAAGACTACAATCTTTAACCTTGAAAACCCTCTGTGTCCGTTTTCCAGCCCATCTTCTGAGAGATGGCTACTGATCTAACTTCATATCTACCATTCAATTGGTTTTCTTCACTGTTCACCATGTTGTACCCCTGAAAACACTCAAGTTGGGGGTGTGGCTCAGTTGTAGAGTTTAATATACTTGGGTGTAATCCTCAGTACCACACATACAAATTAACTTTGCATGTTATTGAAATTTTTATAAGTGAATTCGTGGCATATATATTCTGCAAATTACACTTTTGCTTTTTAACTAAATTTCTTTAGAATTTCTGAAGCTGCAAGCAGTTGTGTATGGCCCTGCTGCGTGCTTATACCTGGTATCCTCATCCGCCCCAATCTTTATTCTTCCAGAGCATGGCAGGTCATTTCTGGCCTTCTGTTTCTGTGAACCACATGCAGAAAATATCCTACTGGTGTCCTCTGGTCTAGAAAGTTTTCTGGAATTAGGTAAGAGAGGGAGAAGATACTACTGGACCACAGAATAAAAATTCTTCAATGTATTGGTTAGTCAAATATTTCCAGGAGGTTCCTTTTCCAACAGAAGTTAAAACTTATGTGCACCATCCCACCCGCTTCTCAGCACTAAACATTTTTGCCAGTTTTACAAGTCAAAATGATGACATTAGAGAAAACTGATTTTTTTCCTTTCCCAGAAGGAATCAATGACAAGTAGCTTCTTGATTAGAGGTGGACCTTTGCCCACTTCCCCTTTTCAGGCTGGGAGTTAGTTTGGTTTGAGCCTGTGAAGATCTTATGCATGCTGTCACAGGCTGTGGGTTCGTGTGTGTAGCAATCCTGTTGTGTATGCAAGACACTATTTTCTTGAAATCCCTCACCACCTCTGGCTCTTACATATGTCTACATCCTTTTCCTCAAAGATCCCTGAGCGCTGAGGGGAGGGATCTGATAAAGATGTTTCCTTTAGAAATGAGTGCTCCAAAGTCCCTCGCTCTCTGTACATTGTCCAGCTGTGAATTTCTTTGTTAATTATCTCTTACTGCAAGAAGTAGCTTCTCTGATAAGGGTTGAATGATGTTCTGCACTGTGGGCACAGCAATATGTCATTAGGAGTCATTTTATTGCTATTTTCCTTTAAAAGGAAAAACTTGAAGTTTAGCAGAATAATAGCAGCAAGTTTTCCCCTATGCCCATGACCTATCTAGCCTTTGGTTCTTGACTACATTAGCAGTGCCAAGCATGGGTTCCATCTAATGGAGTGTGCCTTAATCCAATCAAAAAGTGGTTGGTTACTGCCTTAGTTACTTTTCTATTACTATAAATAGAACACCATACCAAGGCAACTTATAAGAGAAAACTATTTGATCAGGGGGCTTGCTTATAGTTTCAGAGGGTAAGTCCATGACCATGATGATGGGGAGCATTGCACCAGACAGGCATGGGACTGGAGCAGTAGCTGGGAGTTTACATCCTGACCAGAGTGCAACAGGCAACAAAGAGAGAGCGACATCAGTTTTTGATATTTCAACACCTATTCCCTTCTCCTTCAATAAAGTCACACCTAACCTACTCCAGCAAGGCCACACCTTCAAATCCTTCCCAAACAGTCCCACTCACTGGTGACTAAGCATCCAAAAACATGAGTCTATGGAGGCCATTCTGACTCAAACCACAACAGCTACTCCTGTAATGTTTGTGTCACTGTTGCAGTCAGGTCACTCACTACTGTTTGTAGCTGGGTGAAACTGATGGTTACTTTTCTCCTCCAGTGTCAGGAAAGTACATTCCAATGCCATAAAGCTAGCCAGTAGGGTGAAGCTTCTAGTTGGGCAGCAGCTAGATTTCTCCATGTTTGCTGACATAAGTCAGCTCTGTCGTTGGCAATGAAACCCTACCACCAGGTTATGGAGAGCAACTAATTGCTTTGACAATAACCTGTGATGTTCTGGGTGGGAGTTGTCTATGGGACTCCATTGGTCAATGACTCAACAAGATGTAAACCGTTCCCGGCACTGAAAGTTTTACTTGGTTTCATAACATGTCTAGTTAGGGCACTGTCTCCCCATTGTATGACGACTCTACTTAAATAGTTTTCATGTGTGCATATATCTTAGGAACCTTCTACAATGTCACTTTCCATATGGCTTTTCAACTGGGAATATCAACCACACTGCAGGGCAGGCCCGTGCTCAGGAGTAGCTGGTCAACACAAAACATACTCCTTGTTTTGATTTGTGTGTGAATTTTTTGTTTCTTTTGGTATTGTGTTATTGATTTTTGGTTGTTTGTTTTGTTTTTGTTTTTCCTGTTCTTTCCTTCTTTCATTTTGAGAGAGGTGGAGGAAAAAAACTACAATTAGGTAGGTAGGGAGGTAAGGAGGAGCTGGGGTGAGTTGGAGGAAGGAAGAGAATATGGTTAAAATGTAAGAAAAATGAAATGAACAACAAAAATGGCAACAATGCACTTTTATTTTGAATTAAGAAATTTTTGATGTTGTAATATTTATGAGTCTCTTGAATTTACTTTCTCTGAAATGCCCACAGACATTGATTTCCAGCAGATCCTGCATGCCTCCTTGGCTCTTCCTTATTCTTTATTCTAATCCTTCCTCAGGTCTACTCTCTCCTGTGCCTCATGGATGGATGTGCTCCTTTTTGTATCTGTAACTGACCCCTGCTTTACATAGTGTTGGGGAAAGGCCTTGGAAACTCTTATTCTGAGAAATTGTTTTGAGGAGGTAGTTAGAATTCTATTTGGTCTTCTAACTCTTAAACTGTTGCCCATGTGTTTGGGAATTTAATCCACCCAGAATTTTATTTTGGTGTATGAAAAATTCTATAGATTGACACAGTTTCCTTTGCTTAATGCACCATTTGTTCCCAAGCTGTTTCCTGTTGCTAGTCAGCTGCTTCCACTTCTGTGCAGGCATGCCACTTCCATAGCTGATACAGTAAACCTTGCTGTCTGGTTAAAAAAGAAAAGTCCTTAGTTCAGGTTCATCAGACTTACCTTGATTGTATTTCACTTATAAATATTTTGTTGTTTGTCAAGTCCCATAAAAGGATCTTATTTGGATTTTATTAAGTATATAGATAAATTTGGAAAAGCTTGATATATGTGT
>JAQHUG010000150.1:4077453-4117681 GCA_028555095.1 Dicrostonyx torquatus
TTGAAGTCAGGGATTGTGATACCTCCAGAAGTTCCTTTATTTTACAGGATTGCTTGGCTATCCTGGAATTTTTGCTTTTCCATATGAAGTTGAATATTCTTTCAAGGTCTGTGAAGAATTTTGCTGGGATTTTTGATGGGCATTGCATTGAACCTATAGATTACTTTTGGTAAGTTTGCCATTTTTACTATGTTAATTCTGCCTACCCAAGAGCATGGGAGATTTTTCCATTTTCCGGTGTCTTCTTCACTTTCTTTCTCCGAATACTGAAAGTTCTTGTCATGCAGGTCTTCTACTTGTTTGCTTAAATTCGTTCAAGATATTTTATGTGAAGGCTATTGTGAAGGGTGATGTTTCTCTGATTTCTATCTCAGCCCATTTTTCATCTGTATAGAGGAAGGCTACTGAATAAATAACATTTCTGTATATAGAGATTAATTCTTTGATTTTTGTTGCTCTAGAGAATCTGGACTAACACATATTCCGTGCTTTTTATTCCAGTACCCAGAAGGCAGAGGCGGATAGCTTGGTCTACATAGCAAGTTTCAAGGCAGCCACAGCTACATAATAAGGCTGTCTCAAAAAAAAAAAAAGTTAACACAAAGACATTAGGTCTCCTGAGGGCTTCAAAACAATTCCAAATCTCAGGCTGTAACTTTCTGGGATACTGTAGTATTTCAAAATTCGAGAATTTATTGCAGGAGTATCTACTAGGAAACGCCCAAATCATCAGCAATCTGAAATGCATTCAAACGGAACCCAGAAAGATGGTTTTAAGGCTATCAATAAGCAGACACCAGGAGTGGAAAACTGAAGACCATCAGGGGCCAGGCCACACAGGACATCAGTAAAGCATTACCAAAGAGTGTTTCCAGTCATCTTCCCAAAAGGCTCATTTCTTCTTAAAATTAACTTCACAAGGATTAAAGCTGTTGAAAAAGTCAGTATAACAACTAAATATGGTTAATTTTATTAAATTAAACTTTTCCCCCAGTATTAAATTTGCATACCACAAAGAAAACCATACCTAGGTACATAAAACATTGACAAAGCATTGATATATTGTATTTAAAACAGCATGCCTTCCCTAACAGAACACCAGGCACCATTTCAATTTATTTGAAAGTCATTTAACAACATTGTGTGTAATTAGTTTGTAGTTAGAGATAATTGAGCATTAAAAAAATGCTTTGAAAGTCAAGCCAGTGTCAGTATCGCTTTCTAAAGTTCTTTATAATAGACAGAGAGAAAGAAGGAAAGAAAAGAGGAAAGAAGGGAGGAAAGAAAGGAGAGAGGAAGTAAGGGAGTGAGGGAGGGAGTTCTCAGTTGTCTTATCTGGAATTCATGGGAGGAAACATGAAAGTTAAATTTCTAGGACCTTCCAGTACCTTCTCCACCCTGGCTGGTGAAAACACACTTGTCTTGATGCAGCACTGTGGGTAAATTTACAAACACAATGAAGTTCAAATGCAGCTCCATGCTTTTTGCACTGAGAACTAGTTTACAGATTTACATGAGGAACATCTAGTCGGGCACAGGAATATGCAAGGCAGGGGGAGCAGGTGGCTGATGACCTAGTACTAATTCACAGTGGCCTTCAAATAGTGGGAGAAGACTGAAGATTTCCAAGGAAAAAAAATCCCTCATGCATCACTGAATTTATCTGTTCTTCTCTTAGACAAATATTACCAAGGCCAGTTCCATTTCAAGAGATTTTCACTCATTTTCCATCTCTGAAAGGAAAGTCTCATTTACAGCTTCAAAATACTTACATGATGCATAACTCATATCAGTGCTGTTACAAATGTATCTTATTTGCTCCAATTAAATCAAAGTCCCTAAGTGTCAGATGGACAAAGAAAGTTAGCTCTGGTGTAAGCAAACAGGAATAGGAGTGCCTCTATAGTCTATTCCCATCCATTTGCAAAGACATTCTCAAGCATGAGGACGTGGACGAAATCCGCATAACCTAACTGGTGGAAAAAGTAAAGAAGAGGTCAAGCAAACTATAGATAAAAAGCTAATAAAAAATGAAAAATGTTTGAACAGTGGTACCTTGTGCGAGTGGATAAAGCTGCTCCCAGGAGCAGTAAGGTTATTAAATTGCCTAAATATTTTGGATTATGCCACTGATGATTAGTCTTAACTGTTAATTTGATGCAACCTAAAATCACTGGGGAGATGAGCATCTGCGCATGCCTGTGAGATCATTTTGATTTTATGTTAACTGATGTGAGAAAACCCATTTTAATTGCAGGCTGGACCGTTCCTTCTGCAGGGAGTCATCATGGGCCAAAGTAGAGACAGGGAGCTAAGAATGCACTGGTTCCTCTCTGCTTCTCAACAGTGGATGCAATGTGATCAACTAGTTCAGGTTCCCAGTGTTGTGACTTTCCTGCCATGATGGACTGTAACATGGACCTATAAACCAGAACACATTTCTCCTTTAAATTGCCTTTGTCAGGTATTACGATCATAGCAGCTAAAATAATCAGTGTTGCTCTAAGCGTTGGTTAGGAAAGCATAGATTTGTAATAGGCGACTCAAGACTGGTCAAAGTGTTGAATGGTGCAAGTTGTGCCCTAAAAGGGACACCACTCACACTCCCTCAAAGGTGTGGGGACCATCATAGAGGGTCCAGGAAGAATTGAAGAGTTGGAGGAAGGGATGCAGTGTTTGAAACATTACATTCCTAAACTCTAACCAGCTGTGAAATATTGCACATCCACACTGTCATGCGGGGAGAGGGAATTACAAAGCCATCTTTATACAGTTAACAGTTGCTGGCAGGAAGGAGACAATTTTCTTCAGTGATCTAGCCACGGGTTAAGTTATACATCCTCCTGAATTCAATGCAATGGAACCCTGAGTCCCAAAGACAAACACTTGATAAAGAACGGGCAACTGACTGGGAGAGGAAGAAGGGGGGAACAGGGTGAATTTGACAAAATGCAGGGTAAATATGACAAACATACTCATGTATGAAAACGTCATAATGAAACCCATCATATATGACTACTGTATGCTAATAAAAATGCAGATCCTGGGGTCCCCATCTTAGATCAACCAAGTGAAAAACTTCTGTGGAAGGGCCACTTCCAGCTTGAAAATTATCATACGAGAACATGATTCTCCACAAGATGTCAGAATCAAAGTACAACTGTGTTAGGGAATCAGTTCTACATGGGTGAACACAACTAAACGGCCTTCCCTCCAAGGAGGACAAACAATAATGCACAAATATATGGACTACAATTTGAGGAACTTTTATATCTGTGGTGTAATGTATAGGAAAAGCTCTCAACAACTCTGTGATTATACCAACACATATGTCCCTTGCTGAAAGGGACAATGGGACATATGTGGCTTTGACCATATACATCATAAAATTCTGGATGATTCTAGCACCCAGCATCAGCAGTGGGCCCCTTGGTGACTATCCTTCCTCTTTCAATGAGGTCTACAAGGAGATGCACAACAGCTCATGGCCACCTGAAATGGAAATGTGCATGGGCAGTCAGGGTGCAAAAGAAAACAGCAGGCAAAGAAAACATTTGCACATTTTTCATGTATTTTTTTATTTAACATATATAATACATGTAAACAAGGGGCATAAAATTCATAAAAATACAATGCTCCTATGCAGTCATTACTTCATTCCGGACACTTCCTTTTATTTTCTACTTAATGCTATTGGCCTACTTTAACAGCACACATTTTCTGTCAGGCATTTTAGAGGCTTATCTTTTTATGGAAGAATTACCCAGCTTTTTTAAAAAAATGTCACAATAATAACTATTTCAATTGCCTCCTGTCTGTCCTTACTTTCCTCACACTAAAGCAAAAATATTTGTAAATGCTAAAAATATGCAAAATACTGAGCTTTAATGCTGCATTGTCAGCCACACAGAATCTATTACTGTTCCATGTCGCCATAAAAGTGCTTAAGTCGCAGAGCACCGGCTGCTACGGGAGGTGCTGGAGGCTAAATATGCAGTGGGCCCCCAAGGCCTCTGTTCCAAGCTGACTTGCCTAAAATACAAGCAGAGCTTGCTGGTGGAGTTACATTAAGAAATACTGTTACAAAAGGCTTCTGCAGAAAACTAATTTAGACTGCTTTTAAATGTTTCCCAGCATGTGAGCTGGTTCTAATAGTATTTTAATGTTTTGTTTCTTTGTACAGAGTTTCCAATCATTACACATGAACTTATTATGAAGGGACTTGTTAGAGGGTAAGGATAGAAAAGAACTTTAAAAAGGGGATTTAAAAAAAAAAATCCTAACTGCTGTATATACACACCAGTCATGTCAGGGTGCAGAATGAGTGTAGACAAGCAGGGTGCGCGTGCCGCCCTCACACCCACACCTACTCTTTCTCTCCAACCTCAGGAGCCCTCTTTCCACTTCCTCGCAATCCTGCGCCATCGCTGAAACACTCCTAACCCACCTATCTCCAGCTGCCTCCCTATTTTCTGAGCTGGTAAAAGCTTATGAAATAAAAAACTGAGCGCCACATGAGGAAGCAGAGTCACAGTGTGCAACACTAGGAATGACAGTCCCTGGGCAGCTCCAGGCAGGACAACCTGGGAGGCGAGGTTGGCTCTGGGGACCCTGGGGCCACACTCCTCAGTCTCACGTGCTGTCTTTGCAGGTGACCACCAGGAGCAAGCTAGTGCTTCCCCGAGACAAACTTGTCCTTGGCCTCTGGTAAGAAGGCAGGAAGAGAACAGCTCTTCTGTGGCTGCCAGGAGTGGGCACCGGAAACCATCCCTGAGGACTCAGGTCTCAAGGACAATCCACACTGAGGTTAATCAGCCTGTGGTTAATAAAGAGAAGACTGTAATTAAATGTGTAGTCAGCCATGGTCACAATTTGCTTAGAATTTAAAGCCTGAAAACCATTTCTTACAACAGTGGAGACCCATGGTTTTGAAGAATCTCATTTCACACAAATTAACTTCTAAGAAACAAAATCTGTGTAAAAAATTCAAAGCATGTTTGGAAATTTTTCAAAAAAAAAAAAAAAAAGGAAGGAAAAAAATGGGGAAGACTGAACATACTCATTCCTCAAACTGAATCTTTTATTTTAGGCAAAATTATAAGGCTTAAGGCTTTGTCTTATTAAAGACAGGCAATTTTGAAAGCAAAATAGAAAAACTCTTTATTTATCATTATTCATTTACATTTTGACAGAAAAGTTAGTTGTGTTTTATTTTATCTTAATAGCAAAAGAAAAACTACCATCTACTATAGTCTACCATAGCTATGTCTATATATATATTAGGCTCTAGATGCATCATATTTGGGGTTGTCCAAAATAGCTTTTCTTAGAACTGCAATTAATCATGAAAAAATTTTAAGTGAATTAAAGATATTAAAATATAACATTTGATTAATACTAAAAATGAGAAAAATACACATTTACTAATTTTTTAACCAAGAATAAGCACTTGCTAATCAATCTAAAGACAAGATAGCATTTATTTAAAAACAAAAGCCGATGTGGGAAGAGGCAGATGCCACATAGCTGGGAACTAAAGGAGCTGTTCCTCCCATGGAACCCAGGAGTCTGGGTAGCAAAGGGCAGGAAACACGTGATTCACAAGCGCCATACAGAACAAAAAGAGCACCCAGAAGTGAGAGGAACAGGTGATCTACGGGCCACTGACACCTGGACTAAGCGCTGAGATGGGTTGACAAGACTGGGGTACAGAATCACCCAAGTGTCCAAAGGTAAGACCAGGAGGTAAATAAGAGGCGAGGCTGGTTGACAGCCCTGCACAGAAAAGCAGGCCCTCCACAGTTTAGAAGGAACTGCACTTTCAGATCATCTTGTCATGACCCATGATGCATTTCTACACAGATGGCTTTGTTCACTGTAACACACATATTTAAATGAAGTACAAGCATATACTCATTTGCATAGCAAATTTTAACAGGTGCACTGAAACAGTAACTAACTGATCTGGTGTAAGTCATTTTTACAATCAGAATGACAAATTGACCAAATAAAATGTTTTCCATTTGAAAACAGTTACTTTCAAAGACTTGTAAAGGTTTTGTAATCTGACTTAAAACGATACACGACTTAGTGGCAAAGCAGTAAAGCCATTACTGATGCGGTCTCTGTGGCCAGCGCACGTCGCAGTCATTCTTTGATAACTTCTAGGACTTTGTAAACGCTGTTCTGGAACACTGTGGTGAAGTGCGGCTTGGAATCCTTCACCAGGATGTTACACAGGGGTGTCTTCCCAGCATTGGCTGGATCCTCCACATCCCAGATTTCAGGCATGCTGCACCCAGGCCTAGAAAATTAAATGCACATGTTATAAGGAACACACGTTATCCAACCACAGACAGCACAGAACACTGCCTACGTGCCTCGTCTCAACTCAGCTCTCCTACTTACACTATAGTATGAGTATACACTATACGACATACACTGGTTTGCAGTTGGTTCCCACGTGTGCAAAGGGGGAAGATACCCATGGTTCTGGTTTGCCACGCAGAATGTGCAGATTGAAGGCAGTTAAGTATCTAAAACACCAGGTACAGCACACAAAAATAATAGTTTTAAAGATGATAAAATTTGCTTAGTTCACAGGGAAGGTGTGGTCATTATACTCTAAAATAAATCAATTTAAAAGAAAGCCTTACTGTGATTGTATGAAAGGGGCACGTAAAGAAATTGCCAATCACCCACTCTATGGCTTTAACTGTAGGTGAAAGAGGAAAACTATCTGGAGAGAGAAAAGCACTGGACATGGCCAGGGATATCTGTGAGAGGGGCAAGAACAGCATGAGAAAGACTTGAAGAGCGACAGAGCTCGACAGAGTGTAGAGAACAGAAACGAGGGGAGAAGGGCCAGGGTGCTAGTGTGGGCTCTGACATGTACAGCAGGTGAGAAGCACAGCTGTGAGAAGACAGCGGGGCAGCCTGCAGGCCCAGCATGCGCCTTGACATCCAACTGCATGTGCGTGACAACACAGCCATGTGTCCCTTCTGACAGACCTGAGGGAAATGACTCCTTTTGACAGATGGGAACCAGTTTCACAAGTTCCCGAGGAACCCAGCTTTAGACTACTTAAATTCTCCTATAGTCCAGTTTGAACTCATTCTGGATACGTGAACTTCCTGAGACCTACAGTGGTAAGCTTACATCTTAGATAAACGAATAATTAAATCTCAAATACAATATACTTCTTACCCCCCTCAAAATCAGGGTCTCATCGTGTGGCCTTATACATGTAACCCTCCGACCTCAGAGTCCAAAGCTTTGGGCTACAGGAATATTAGGACTACCTGTGTGCTACCGCGTCCAATCAATAACACAGTTTATAAAGAACAATAGAAGTAGCTGGGCATGGTGGTGCACACCTTTAGTCCTAGGACTTGGGAGGCAGAGGCAAGCAGATCTCTATGAGTTCTAGGTCAGCCTAGCTCTAATACTGAGCTCCAGGACAGCCAGGGCTACACAATAGACCCTGTCACAAAAACAAAAGCAAAACCTGGGATAAATAAGATTATCAAGTTATATTTTCATACATAAGTCACCCAAATAATTCCAACATTTTATATCAAGATCAGATTATGGACACAGTTGCTGTATTCTCATGAAGTTCTTCTATTTTTTACTTGCTTTAAAAGGTCTTAAGAAAAAGAAAAGCTAGTGCTGGTGGAACAAGCCTATAAAGCCCTCCCTCCTATCTTTCCTTTCCTCTATTCTTCCTTCCTTCCTTCCTTTCCTCTTTTTTTTTTCTAACAGGAAGAAAACATTTCTAGGAAGTCTAAGCTCTATTCTTATCCTCTGTGACTCTCCGGCCAAACACTCACCACTTGGCAGGTGCACACATGAGCCTCGAATATCACTTCTCAGAGCACTGCTTACAACATCAGCCTCTAACTATGCTGCTGGAGCTTTGGTCCATGTTCCCACTCCCATACAATATAGACAGGGCAGTTCTGGGACATTATGGATCCACAACAGGACAATTCAGCTATTTACTAGATCTTGACACACAAAGAGCCATTTGTGCCTCCTCACAGCTGTGCGTTCTGACCTATGCATGACGGAAGGACTGTCTCATCGGTGCACACTTTGCTGCCATAAACCAGCACCATACTTGCCTATCTCCCTCCTGTAATTTAAATGTTCACCGTGACCAAGACATAATATTTTTTTACTTTGCTACCATCAGACTAACTGTTAAAGTACCTACCAGTGACAGCCCTCACGTAGAGGTCCCAGTGCATCTTTTTCAATAGCCTCATTAATAATGAATGCTACAAGCATCAATTGTCATAGCCAGAACCTGGAAACAACCTAGACGTCCCTCAACCGAAGAATGGATAAAGAAAATGTAGCACATTTACACATTAGAGTACTACTCAGCAGTAAAAAACAATGACATCTTGAAATCTGCATACAAATGGATGGGACTAGAAAAAAACATCCTGAGTGAGGTAACCCAGACCCAGAAAGATGAAAATGGTATGTACTCACTCCTAACTGGATACTAGCTGTAAAGCAAAGGTTATTGAGCCTATAGTTCATGGTCCTAGAGAAGCTAAGTAACAAGGTGAACCTCAAGAAAAACATACTTGGAAAGGGGACATAGACAAGATCACCTGAGAAAATTGGGAGCATGGGGGAGGGAGGAGTAGGGAGGGCAGAAGGGGAAGATAAGGGGAGAAGGGGAGGGAGATGAAAACCTGAGGGAGCAGAATGGTTGACATGGAGGAAGGACAGAGATGAGAACAAGGAAAGAGATGTCTTGATTGAGGGAGCCATTATGGGGTTAGTAAGAAACCTGGCACTAGAGAAATTCCCAGGAATTCACAAGCATGACCCCAGCTAAGAGCCTAAGCAATAGAAGAGAGGCTACCTGAAATAGCCTTGCCCTGTAGTCAGACTGATAAATATCTTAAACATCACCATAGAACCTTCATCCAGCAACTGGTGTAAAGAGAGGCAGAGACCTGGACTGAGCTCCCAAAGTCTGGATGAAGAGTGGGAGGAGTGAGAGTATGAGCAAAGAGGTCAAGACCATGATGGGGACACTCACTGAAACAGTTTACCTGGGCTAATGGGAGCTCACTAACTCCAGTCAGACTGGGAAAGAAACAGTATAGGTCCACATTAGTCACTATGAATGTGGGTGACAGTTTTATATGGCTGGAGCAGACTGCGGGGCCACTAGCAGTAGCACCAGGATTTATCTCTACTGCTTGTATTGGCTTTTTGGGGGAACCTATTCTCTTTGGATGGATACCTTGCTCAGCTTAGATATAGTAGGGAGGACCTTGGACCTTCCCCAAAGCAATGTGCCTGACCCTCTTTGAGGAGTGGATAGGGAGGTGGGGCAGAGGAAATGGGAACTGGAGAAATAGATGCAGAGCTGAACACCTAGAACAGTGGTTCTCATGACCCTATGGGGGCTACTGAGTGACCATTTCACAGGGTCACCCAAGACCATCAGAAAACATAGATATTTATATTATATTCCTTAACAGTAGTAAAATTATACTTATGAAGTAGCAACAAAATTTTATGGTTGGGGTCACCACGATGCTACTAAAGGGTAGCAGCAGTAGGAAGGTTGAGAATCACTGACCTAGAACAGTAAGGCTGGAATTTTGGTCTCCACCCTTGAGCTCACGCACACATCAAAGCTGAACTGTTACCACAGTTGGGGTGGAGGAGAACATGACAACTAAGAGGTCAAAACCTACTCTGGGTTTTCCAGAGATCAGCAGCCTAGAGAAAAGTGAAGGGGCAAAGAGCTGGCTTATGAGCCCCATCTGCCTCTTTAGCAACTACTGCTTTTACTCTGCAAGTCTCCCCAGGGAGCAGTACCATCTTTCAATGGCATTTGCAACAATGGACACAGTGTTGATGTCCATTAACCCTTCCTGAATCCCCAGAAGGCTAAATTAGAAACATCAGTTAGGGACAGTTCAGGGACAGGATGGGCAACAAAATAACACCTGTTATCAAAAGAAAACGCATCAGTGAGAACCTGTATAAGTCCTCTTCAATATAAATACTTTAACTTATATTCTAATTAGAATTAAGGGTGGTTTTCTTTGAAAATGTAAGTTTATAAAAACTCATCTACAATTACCTATTTAAAAATGGGTATTTTTAGTTTAAGGCAATATACACATGCATATCACTATTTAAAAGTATATTTCTAAAATGAGTAAAAAGGTCTAATTTAAATAATTATGTATAGGATATTGACTCATACTTTTTGAAATGTTTTATTTTTATATATATTATGCCATGCTACTAACAGAACTCTTGCTATGAACCTACACTAATTTTTCACTCTTTTGATTATAAGCTATTAATCGTATGAAATACTCACTTGGATCTTCTTATACACCATGACTCTTCTAGAATGTAGTAATTCACTTTTAATTTAATCAATTCCTTCTTCACATCTTCAGCTGCTTTTCGGCTATACATTGAATACACAATTTTTGTTCTGGCTCTTCAAGAAAAAAAAATAAGTAGGCAAATTTTTTTTCAAGATTAAAAGGATACAATCAACATTATCGGGAAGCAAGCATGGCATGGGAACAAGCACACTCCAGAGCAGGAAGGAGGTGCGAGCACCTTGGAGAGGCCAGGGCGAGACTACAACTGGAAGGCGGACATAGCCTCTAATGCAAGCCATATTTCCAAACTCAGTCTCCTCGTGGTTCACCTGTTCCTAATTGTCGGCAGACAGGGCTGAGAGCAAACACACCACCACTGCTGGAAAGGGGCAACAGCTCAGCCCCCAAATCCCACTTGACTTCTACATTTAAGAAAAATTCACTCTATGAAGTTGTTTTGTGAATTAGTTCATTGAAATTGATTTTTGAACGAAAAACATTTTATTTATAAAATGTATATCCCATTGTCATGCAGAACAATATACTAGTAGCAGTCATATGATCATTTGGAAAATGAATACTTTATCTCCTCTAGAAGGTGTATTGATATTAAATCTTCACCTCTTCTAGGAGGATACAAGGCATCATTTATGGAAAAACAAGCCTTATCCCATCAAAAAAATATCTAAACTCATCACAGCAAGCAGCTTCATAACAGCAGAGAAGAAATCCCACCGAATGACTCTCCTCCAGCTGACTCCTCAGACTTCAAGAGAAAAGCCGGTAAGGAGTCGGCGTCACTAAAAGCCTTACACCGGAGTGTCAGACAAGGCGGAGGACGGCATGAGGAGGCCTGGCTATCTTGGACAACTGCTCAGATTTTGCTTTTCTTTCTGGTGAGTAGGAAACAGCACAAAGATAACAGCTTTGCTGGAGCCCAGCTGTCTTACTTCACCATCTTCTTCCCTCCCCATGAACAACTCTGAAATGCCCGTTGACCCTGTCTGCTGTGACACACTCCGCTTTGGTGGGTTCCTCACTCACTGTCTAGATGAAGCCCTTTCCCCATGCACCTGTGCACTAACCTCAGACCTGCATCTTCATAATGTGGGTGGTTCACCACGGGCCGGAGAGCAGAGAGTTTCACACTTGCCATGGTGGGCATGGCGCCTGCAAACACTGCATCTGGAAGCAATGGCATGGTCTCAGCATCACACTGGGCAAGCATCAGCAGGGGTTTCCATCAGGACAGCCCAGCTATTTTGCAAGTAACAGAGCTGGCTGGGGCCCAGGGAGGTTCACAAGTTACAGATTCAATGCCAGCAGCAGAATGAAGCCAGGAGGCCGACAGAGTACGGATCTGCAGCCAGGCTTGGCGAGCAGGTCATCAGCACTGAGGCACACTCATCATCTTCCCATTCTTTCCCTTTCCTTTTCTAGTACATAGGAGAACAGTATTCAGCACTTTAAAAGAGTCAACCACTTCATACTGGGACACAAGGATTAAGCAGCAGGTCACCAGTAAGAGGGAATGGGAAGGCTAATATTGAAATTCTATTAAGGAAGGAAATATAACAAAATCATGCTAAATGTAGCATCTACGACTTGGGAAAACTTATAGATTTAAATTTCTGGAAGCAGCAAAATAAATTACTCAGGTTATACAGCATACCCCCCTGCCAGTCATGTAGTGACAGCTCCTTTAAACCCCTGGTAGAATTTTGTGGTGACATAAAATTATGAAGGAAAAAGAATCCTAGCGAGATAGAAAGCAACAGGTGTTCTTGATCTTTTTACCTGGCTTTGTGCTGTATCTGATCCACTCGATGAGCTCCTCCTGGGGTAAATTGCTGAACTCCCCTACAATATTCCACTGGGTCTGCAGGTTTGCTGAGCCTTGAATCGACATCGCTGCTAACACAGCGAACACAACAGTACCAGGGTGAACTTTGCCAAAGAGCCACCCAAAGAGCTGAAATCAAAGTGAAACACTGGTCACTGGCAGTGCAAAGCAGTGTGTTCCAGTAAGAAAGCCATCCTGAGGAAGAACTCAACCTGTGCTGTGGTCCAACGTATGGACTGTTTAAAATATAATTTTATGATCATGGCTGTGGGAGGGGCCAGAGGTTAGAAGACAACCTCTGTGGAGTCAGTTCTCTCCTTCCACCTTAGGTGAATTCCAGGGACTGAGCTCGGGTCAACTGTGCTGGCATCAACACCTTTACCCCCTGAATCATCTTGCTGGTCCAGAGAGCAGTCCTTCAGCATCCAAACGATTCTACCCAAGAGGGACACAGCTTCAGAAGCACTGCAGGAAGAGCCAGGTCACCTGCTTCATTTACAAGGCCCAGTCAAAGAAAAATGAGTGCCCATTTATAAGTGTGTTCAGGACAGGCTAGGGACACAGCTCAGGAGTCTGGGTTTGGTCTCCAGTAGCACAGCAGGAGCAAGGTTAAGCCAGTGCAGAGTCCTAAGTTCGGAACATGGTGCAGAGACTGTTACCTGTCCCGTTAGTGTGATGCGAGTCAAGATGGAGGACCTGCCACCAACTTTCTTTCCTGTCTCAACCCAGCCTAAAGGGAGGAAAGTGAGGGAGCTGGGGCCTCTCTAACACAGTTCACACTTGGTGATGGGAGCCTGGAGCCCACAAAAGCAATCCACAATAAGCAACAGCACTGTCCACTGCTCTCTTCCTCGGGCGTCTCCTGCCTAACCAGGAGCTGGATCTCAAGCTTCTGCGGAATAGACACACAGTCTGATTTTTCCAGCTGGCGCTGAGTAAACGCTCGCTGCAGGTAACATAGGTGATGCTTCTCACCACCCCTTTGCTGACTGACTGATGGGACCACTGATGGGACCTCTGTGCAGCACCACAGAGGAGCGGACATCTCTACCCACTTTATATGACAAACAGTGAATTACACGTGGAATAGTCAAGGATGATTAAACTTCAGCGAAAAACCGGGCATGTCCATACAAATGCACACACAACAAAAACATTCCAAAACTTGATTGTGAATAAGACAATAGAATTTAAAACATAACTTGAAATCCATCTTTAGAAATTATGTGCTATAAAGATTTAAAAACTTTCTATAGTTGAGCTGTACTTTCTATTGGTGCCTGTAGTGATAACGGATGAAGCCAGGCTGCACTGATTTGCACTTGTTTGCCAAAGACAGTGTCACAAGGTAGAAGAGCCAACATGAACAGCTTGGGCCATTAGGTTAGGAAGCTGCATCAGAACCAGAGAGCTCCAGGAGCCCTTCGCTCAGCACTCTCTTAGGACTGCTGAGTAGCTAAGGCTGGGCTAGAACTCACCATCACCACATGTTACCTGTCTGGAGCAGATCAAGGATGCCATGACACACATGTGTGGTGTCAGGAAGAGCTTCAGTCTCATGATCAGAACCCCGAGGGCTGTGTATGCCAACAGCTGCAGAGCATGGTAAACCAACTGAAGGGAGGGAAGACAAGGGCTCATTTCTACCATGCCAAATTAGGAGCATACTGTTAATCTGGACACACAGAAATGATTCCTTAAGTGATTTTTCCTATGTGATATTTTTATTAATTCTTTGAGAAGTTCAAAGAAGGCATTTCGAACACAAATCATTCTCCACACTTTCCCTAGGTCCTCTCATCTATGTCCCCAAACTCTCCACACCTTAACTTCGTGGGTTTTTTTATAAGCAAATGACAACAACAAAAAACCCAGAGTCCATGTATGCTTCCCATACATACACACATCCTCCCCTCCCCTCCCCCTTCTCACAGTTGGAGAGCATCCCCACTGGAGCACTGTGGACCTACCACATCTTTAAGGAAAACTAATCCTCCCTCCCTTAAAAGTCACCAACTGTCAATAGCTCCTCAGTTAGGAGTGAAGGCTCATAAGCCCCACCAGTCCATGCTGGAATGCAGACTGAAGACTGTCTTGTGCAGGTAACCACAACTGCTGTGAGGTCATGAGTGTGACAGTCCTGTCATCTCCAGAAGCAGGTCCAGTCCTCCTTGACCCCTGAATCTTACACTCCCCATCCCCCATCTTGGGAGCTGGGCTTGGTAGGGGAGGGGCCATACAGGCACCACATGAGGGGCTGAGCATTCTTCTGATATTTAGTCTCTGCACTTTGGTGAGAACTGAGACCTGCCTCAATCTGTGGGCATAAGAAACTGTTAAAATGTGCTTGCAGGTGGCACCATTTTAACAACCTGAATTGAGAGAGCGGCCGAGTCAGGCATTTGTGTACTTGTACTCATAGTCCAGCCTGCAGTTAATACAGCCAGATGTTTGGATCTACCTTGTTCCTGCCATCAGACCAAGGCACAGAAGTGGTCAGGGGAATGAAGGTCACTGCCACCAACCACAGTGCTCTGTCCTGAGCTGTGTGGAAGCTGCTCAACTCAGGAGGGTGGGAACAGAAGCCAGCCACACTTCTGAAGCTCCAAGGACAAGGTGGGTGGAAAAAATGTGGCATTCTGCCAAGGAAGGACACCTCGTGCTTGTGCCTCACTGGGCTCCAGGAACTGCTATTGTTCTAAGGCTTCCTCACAGACCAAAGTCTTTATCATTGCAGCAAAAGGGGTACCCAATCAGCCTCTAACATTCCCACAAAAAAGAGTAAGATAAATTAGTGATAAGTGCCAATAAACCTGGATACTAGCTCTGCAAAACAAAGTCCAAATATATATATAAATAAGTCTTAGTAATGTTAGATATTTACCTCTCCATGATCAAATTGGTGTTTTCTGAAATGGGAGAAAAACCGACTCATTACTGAGGCACTCACTCCCTGTATTTGTACTTTTATCTACACATAAGAGCTTTTAACAACTTCTATAATATTCCTCCCACACGCATGTAAGTAAATCAAAATAACTAAATTATCCCAATACTAGCAGACAACCTGTAAGACAGTTTATTTGAAAAATGACAACGTGTGTCTGACTGGTACACATTTACTATTGCAATAATCATGTGGTGTACACACCAGCTCACTCGAGGCTTTCAGTGAAGAAGTCTGAGGCCTTCTTAGCCCATGCACCTGCTTCGTCCCCTGGTGAACCCTGAGCTCTTTGTGCGAGTGCTGCACCAGAGATGGCAGGGCCACGACAGTCACATGCACAGTTTTCTCAGGAATATAACAAATCTGCCCTTGGCTTTGCTTGAGCACCCCCTCCCCTTTTTTTCCCCTAGATATGTGCTTAGAGACTCATCTCTCCTTGCCCATCATCAATTCCCACGGTAGCAAGTAGAGCAGCTATAGAAAGGGCCAGTCAGCCACCTACTCCTTTGTTTCAAAGTCTAAAATGGATGAGGTCCCTCTGCAATGCTGACTCTCAATTCATCATATGCAACGTAGCTCCTGCCGGGCCCCACTTCTCTCCCCGCACAGCTACCTCCTCCTGGTTCTCTCCTGAGTGCAGTGACCTGGTCACAGGCTAACTACCCCTCAAGCCACCAGAAAAGCTTGTATCGTACACCAGTGCCCACCCCATGGTCGTGCCTATCCCACTGCCCTTACACTTGTATTTTGCAGATCACCTCACTTGCTCTTCCCCATTAAAATGAGACCTGCAAGAGACCAGGGTATGGATCTATCCATCCACCTATTCTATTCAAGTTCCTCAGGAGATAGAGGGACGACAAAACAAAACAATCCTTATCCTCCTAGTTTACATATAAGTTAAAGGGAAAACAAGGGGTGGGATAAGACTGTCTCACAGTGACCAGAACTGTCAGGAACACACAGATGCGTGAGTGCCCGGAGAGGCACCTGCTCCTCAGGCTCATCACCACTGAGTGGTATCTGAGTGGGCTCAGAGATAGGAGAGACTGAGGGGCCCAGTGGGCAAAAAGCAGACAGATCAAAAGGTCCAGTGTAGGGAGGTTCTGCTGGGTCAGCCATGAAGGTAGTGTATTTGGTGAGGAGAGAAGGCAAAAACTAAGAGAGGACTGGTTGATGTGAGGTGAGGGGTTAGAGGCAGAGTCAGGGAGGCAATCAGAGGCAGTCATCCAGGGAGGCAATGGTGATACGGAGGTAAGTGTGGGAAAGATAACCAAAGTCTGCATAGAATTCTAAATATGATAATAACAAGATCTGCATACTGTTAGCATATGGACCTAAGAGCAGAACCTTAGAAGATTACACCTTCTAAGATAAGCTGCTGATGGATGGAGGTGTCTGATAGGAAAGACAGGACTGGAAGCTTTCTGACAGAAAGAATTCAGCACTGTTCCCAAGGTTTGAACACAGATGAACATCTGTACCAGTGATCATCCTCCCCAACCTAGGCAGAACACAATCTAATCTGGGAATCTTGTCTCAAAAGATGTGGAAACAAAGATTTCAACAAATGCACTGGTCAAGTGGGAAGAGGTGGAGTGTCCCTTTTTCACTCATTTCAAGCAAACACTCACTCTCCACTTACTGAGCATCCACACACAGTATTAACAGGCTACATTGCCCTACAGATGGCAAGAAAGCCAAGCCCAGTACTCCTGTGACCTCCAGGCTGAGGCAGTTTCTACATGGGCCATGGCTACTCTCCTCTATCTTCAGGGACTTGAAAAGAGCACTTAATGGTGATCACATCCAAATTAAAACGTACCTCTTTCTTTTCCCTGCTCTATTTTATAATGGCATGACTTTTGTTCTCATGTAAAATAAATGTCAACATGCCATTCCCTTTTCCACAAGAGAGCTTCAACTCTACTGAACTGAAAACCCACGAAGCTTAAGTTTTCTGAAATTCCCTCTAGTAAAGCGATTCTTCAGGAGGCAATTCTAATTTTCTATGAAAAGTTTTGTAACTTTTCCAGAGTTGTATATTATGGTTCTAACTTTGAGGCTTCTCCAAATGCTTCTAAAAAATTACCTCAGATGAATAGACATTTTGACATTCTATACTAGAAACATTTCCCCTTTGCTGCCTATCCACGCAGGGACAAGCACGGCAGAGTTATAACCAACTATTTCTAAATGACACAAAAGACTTTCCCGCGTGTTAGCAGCGCTCTGAAGCAAAGGGAATGGTGGAAAGGGGAGGATACTCAAGTTATAAAGAAAATGCACACACACACACAGCTTAACAGCATAGCGGTCATATATGTATATTGTTTGGCTTTTGAAAAAAAACAATGATATACGATTGAACTATTCTCATAAAGATGGTAAAACACTTCACTTTATATCTGGGCCAAGCCCAGTACTCCTGTACTAATTTCATTCTGTACTAATGCATATTTTTACCATGCTAACTTTCCCCATTACACATAACACCATGCTAAGCATCCTTTGACCACTGTCTCCATTCACGTGAACACTTCCACAGCATGTACCTGTACTCGGGGAACTGCTGACTTGAAGAGCAGGCCCACTGCCACAGCCAACTATGGCCCATTTCCCCCAGCTGTGCAAGCACTGGATATTAGCTATCATTACTAATCTGGTAAGTAGAAAGACTTTCATTTTGTTCAAAATGTCTCCATCACCAAGACTGTAGGCCTTTCTGAGCCTCTAGGTGACAGGTGTAAAAACTCACCCTTTCAACTACTACTCTTTCCCATTGGCTATGGAAAGAGCCAGGCTGCAGGGAATGCAGGAACCAAAGGGTTCAGCTCCTGCAAACCCCAGAGTCAGGGACAACTTACCATCGTTAAAGTGCACAAGAAGGTTCCAGGGGCATAAGTGTGGTGGAGAGGGAAAAGGTAAACTTACTCTTCTTTTGGTTCCCTTTTTTGAGTCTTCTATTCATTTTTTAGTGTGTCCGAACACTTTCCTATTAATTTTTCTAGGTTTTTTATATGCCCTTGGCTGTCATCAAGCCTGAGTCACATATTATTGATATTTACTGTAATTGTCCTTTTCCTTTCACAATGCTTCTAGCAACTTCTATCAAATAAGTACTTCTGGCTGATGTACTTATCATGTACTTCCCAGCATCTAAGTGCGGTATCCTGTCACCTCTTCAGTTACAAGTACATTCTTTGTCAATTTCTAGGTACATTTGGTTACCTATGTTTCAAAATTGCTTCAGAGGGAAGTTGAGTAAAACAATGAGGAATGGATCTAGCTTTATATTTCCCTGTTTATTTCTCAAACATGGGACTCTATTGGCCTCCATTAAAAAATAATCAATTTTCTCTGCTGAACTGGCAAAGTCGTGTCCTCCTAGGAAAGAGAATGTGGGTGTCACAGTCAGACTTCTCTGGGTGAGCTCTGACGAGTACACACAGAGAGGAAGGGGAATGGTACCAATGGAAAACACCATGTATGAATAGTAAAACATGTAAGGACACAAGTAAATACTGCAGTAAACAGTCAATAAATGGAAGAAAATTAAGTGCATATTTACCTTAGATTTGTCTGTTGTTTAGCTACGACACCCCAAATATCACTAATAATCTGAAAATAAATTTTAAAGAGTTTAGAAAAGCTGTTATAAAGAAAACAGCTATCAAGACTCTTAATATAAATATGAGAAGTATGGAGATAAGAGATAACTCAGAAAATAATAACTTCAACATTATCTGTACTACCACAGTCCTTGATGGTGATATGTAAACCATCCTGTTAGGAAATTACAATATCCCACTTAGGATGTGGGCAATAGGCTCCATGGGATGAAATGACCTTCCTGAGTGGACAAACATTAAGGAGCATTGCTGGTCCTAACACTCCCGTTCCTCCTGCAACATAGAGGTGGTGGAACTGCCTCCCTTAATCAGCACAGAACCGTGGAAGAGGCTCAGACACAGCAGCGTGCACACGCCCTAGTTAAACCCCGGAGGAAGCACGGGGCTGCTGCCCAGGCTCTAATACTCTCCTGATTGCTCTTAGCATTTCCAGTCAAAATCCTGTCAATGGCCATATTTCCAAGCTACCAAAAGGAACATAGTCATAGTTTCCAAATGGTGGGCTTTTAAATATTTGAAAATAATGACCCAGCTTCTATTCGAATCATCTGCTCTTCAAACTAAACAGTGCGGCTTCATTCACCCGACCTACTATATTCCATCACATCTTGCCATCAAAGCTGCAGTGTTTTGTTTTGTTTTACTGAGCAGAGTCTCATCTTACTGTGCAGCTCTAGCTGGCCTAGAACTCGGTATATAGACCAGGAAAGTCTAGAACCCACGATATCCACCTGCCTCTGCCTTCCAGGTACAAAGGTTAAAGGTATAAGCTATCATGCCTGGTCACTGCAGTCTTTAAACAGGTTCTTGACAGTCAGTATCTGGTCATTTTTGAGGATAACTATGTATGAATCACAGGGCATCCCAAGTGCAGATGAAGTGCAAAACCTGGCACATAACGAAACTGAGTAAACCGACAGAAGCCAAAACATGGAGCCCAAAGCTGAGTGCCAGCTGGTGTCTGCAGGAGGGGCAAAGACCGAGTTTAGTGCGACAATGGGCATGAAGGAGCTACTAACTTCCTTCATCTGCCAAGGCCATGTCTGTTTACTCCATGGGTCACTGGCTGAGTGACACATCCAAATACGCTATGGGGGGGGGGGTATGAAGCACAGTACAGATACAATGTGAGCAGTAACCACAGAACAGACTATCTCACGGATAAATACATTCTGTTAGCACGCATCACCAGAGATCAATACATTGCTAGGCTTTGGCATCTCTTCTTCGATCTTGCGCTAATCTCATCTCTTAGGTCTCATGTAGTTACAGCCTTCACAAGCTACTTAAGAAACAGTTTCATGCTGGCTTTTCTTCATAGAAGATTGATATTTCTCAGGCCTAGTTTACACAAGGGCTTAGAATTTCATTATCAAAGGAAACTTGGAGCCTAAACAAGTTATCCACTTCATCAATACACTGCACTTTCCCAATTCTTCTTTTTTATTAATAATAAATCTCATTCAAGAGTAACAGAAAACTGCTCATATATAAAAACAGTTAAATATTAAATATTCTAGAAATATTACTCAGCATTAAAATCCAGTCAATAATAGACATGACTTCTAAAATGCATGATCAGAACCTAAATCATTCTTTCCTGGGTCTATTTTAGGCTAGCAGGGAGCAGAATATCTTTAAGATCTGTAAGAACACATCAAAGGCCATCAGTAAGAACATACAGAATGTTTCAAAACCTCAGTACAAAACTATCCTGTTATTGTGTAGCCAAATATTTGTACCTACTATACAAAAACAAGAACACGTTTAATTATGAAAAGCATTCTGGGGCAAGCTCACCTTTCTGACGATTGCAGCAAACACAACAAGAACAACAGGAAGCAGCAGTGTCTTCGTGTATCTCACAGGAGTCTAAAATGGAAGGGTATTTGTTAGAAGGAAATGTTTTTAGTCAAACAAAACTTCTTTTCAAATGATGAAATGGGTGAATTTCTAGAAGCATAAGTAGAGAAATACAAATATTCATCAGCCAAAGGGGCCAACCTATCCACTGACTCCCATCACTGAAAGTAAAACACGTTTCCATAGAAACACATTTCACCATTGCTGAATTGAAAACACTAAAAATACAGTTTGCAAAACTCGTGTGAAAGACAATTATAGATTCTTCTTTTCACACACTATTTGTCTAACTGAAGACCTCACTATTCATCCCAAGCACACAGAGATTACTTACAGGGAAGAAGCTACTGTATACATTTTATGTATATTCTTAGCCACTGCATTTCTTTTTCTAACACACAAATATACACTGAATAACGACCACTGCTTATGAAGGTAACAAAGTTAATTTTTATATTCATCAACAGATAAATTTATAGAAATGTGTTTAGTAACACAGTCCTGTGTACTTCTCAATTATGTCCTATTCGAGGCACGGTCACAAAGTTGCTCTTTCACTTTTGTCAAAGAGCTAAGATTTCACAGGTAAGATCTTCCTTGTTTACTATATTACACATTTTAGGCATCTTTCCAGGTCAGTTTGGAACTGTGTTACACTCCCTCAAGTGACAGACACTCGGCTGCCTGGCAGCACTATCCCTAAATTCAGATACACATGGAGACAGGAATAGTATACAAGAGCCTGACTTTCTGTTTAAGTTGAATAGAGTCATGCCATGCCTCAGGGCACAATATATTTCACTAGACTGGCAACGACCACTCATGGGTTACAGAACCATGCACGATGATCTCTGCAGTCTCCAGGCCTCCTACATCAGTTCTCTGCTTATCTTCACCTCTATTTTCGTTACCACTTTCATGAAGGAGTCTAGATTTCCTCTAAACCGGTATCTGAAGACATCTTTCCTTTGATTTTATTTACTATCATTTGTATAGTTTTTATCAGCTATTATGAATCAATGTCACAAGTAGGATAATAATTGAAGGCCAAGATGCAATTGGAGTCATCAAGGTACACTTGACTAAGAACAGTTAAGTCTACACTGAAGGCCGCTGGCCTGGCACTCAGGACATAGAATTATCAGAGCGGGATTACTGGAGCAGTGACTATGTCAATAAAGTAATGGTCAGTTTAGTACATTCCTACAGATATAGCCTTAGAGGAAAATGTATCACGTGTAAACATCAATAAAGGAATTCAACATAGATGGTGCTTCTGAGGCTAACATAAACATGCTTATTGAAACAAACTACCTCAAGAAGTATTGAAATAATATTTCACTTAAGAGATCAAAGTACTTTAGTATGTGAAATCTCATTTTATCTTCACAATATCTGTTTGCAGTATGCTACTAGAAGCTAGTAGACTGTAACACAAAGAGTAAACCATTCATTATTCCCACTGCAAGATACTGACCCACAGAGAAACCCTGTCTTGAAAAACCAAAAAAAAAAAAAAAGATACTGTCCCACAATCCACTACCCACTCCCAGGCTTTCCCATAAACATCAAATATCTGAATCAAATTTTCAAAAGAGAAATGTCAGCTATGAAAAAACTTGTGGTTAATGATATTTAAATGCAATGAGATGATTTAAATATCCACACAGTAAGTGGAAGCGTACGAGCCTGAGAGCCTGACTGAACTATGGAATGCTGTCTCTGAAAAGAGGCTACTGGAAATGCTTGCGCTCACTCATCCAAGCGCTGTGGGTACTCTGAATGCATATTTCCAAATTATCAACATGGAAAAGGTCATAAATAAATACAAAATGGGAAGGCTTGCATTAAGCTGCTAGACTTCTTCCTCTAAGCTGAGCTAACTGTGTGTGGACCCGAAACAGCAGGGCTTCCTTTATGAAAAAGAAAAGGGTTGAAGCCCAGGGAACAACACTGGAAATCAGAGCTTACCTCCCTTTCCATGAAGTCAAACTCTGCTGCACAAGTATATAGTAAGGTATCAAAATCCTTGTAACTAAAGAATTTTGATGTTAGTAAGTTTCCAATATGAGCCTAGAAAGAAACCAAGTCAGGAATCATTATACTCAACCAAACATCACAATTATGCATTGCATTTTAATCTTAACAGTATCTAAAAATAGTTTTCACTGTATGAAAAAGTCCATTGTTCCAAATCTGGGCTTTTATGTTAAAGAAAGTTCTGTTCTGTTCCTCCAACCTCACAGCTGTGTCCCCTGTTCTGCCAGCAAGGGACAGCTCCCAAAGCTTCCCACCAGTGTCTACTACCACCCACTCAATGCCCAAGGCTTTTACCCCTGAGTTTTTCTGCTCTTGGTGCTAAACCTGGAAAAAACAGTTCCCCAGCCCCACCTTGCTCGGAACTCTTAAGATTTCTGACAACACATAGGAAGCCAGGTCTGAAGTACAGAGGGGAGGCCGAGTCCGAATTCGGAAAGGGACTTAGCAGACAGTTTAAAGGCAGCAGGCATGGGAGGAACTGGCATGAAAGACACCTTTTGACAGACAGTCAACAAGGGCTTGTGTGCAGTCACACTTTATAAACGAGAAAGGAAGGCTTGAGGCCATAAGATATTCACCAAACTTTCAAGTTAACTATTATCTAAAACAAAACCTAGGAAAAGAGACAATTTTGCCTATAGCCTCAGACCACAGGAGCTTGTGAGAGTGGAGCAGAAAGGACAGGAGACTATGATTGAAGCACAAGGTGGCGGAGAAGAGAGGCAAGCGGATACACTTATGAAGCCAGAAGGGTGGTTATGTGGCCCTGAAACGCCCAAGGAAACAAATCCCAAATAAAATGAAGAAAAATTTCCTACCAAAAGGCAACTGCCATTTACACAAAGAGCTCAAATTATCTAATTAAAGGGCAGATGCTCAAATTGACTTAAGGGAACAAATACAATATTATGTTGTCTACAAAAGATCAGCTACACCAAAGCATAAAAGAAAATAAACAGCGTAAGTTTGAAACAAAAACCTAGGGTAACCGCCATGGCATCTCAACAGAACTAAGTTCAAGGGCCGGGGAGATTCAGGAAAAGGAACTTGCCATGCAAACTGATGAACAGAGTGTGGTCCCAGACCACAGTGGAAAGAAAGAATCCCCTCCCCCGCCTACATCCCCGAAACACACAAACAAAATATAAAATTCAAGACAAAAACTAGACAGAGATTCAGGAAACCTGTGAAAAGACAGTACAATGTGCTGGTGAGTGAAGAGCAAAGCCGACGACACATCCTGTGTGTGGACCACGGAGATCCATGTGTGTGCCTACGAAACTGATAGCAGCAGAGGAGCAGCCAAGCGGACAGCAGTCACTGGAATATACTCATTATTCCAGGAGCAAGAGAAGAGAAGATTCAACATAAATTAGCATAATATAATTAGTCCATAAATAAAAACTATAAACTCTACAGAAAAAACATATACATTTTCCTTAAGCACAGTAAAATTAAGTATTTATATATAGCATGTCATAAGAGCATGTCGAAATTTCATATAGATTTTTTAATCATAAAAGTAGTAAAACTAGGAAGTATCTGGGAATGGCTTCGGCAGTCCTTTTGACTGGAAACTAAATAGGCCAAAATTCAATAACCTTTAGGTCATGCAGAAAGTCACAAAAAGCAAATTTATAAGGTATACAAAATGCACTACTTTCAGGAACAATTAAGACAAATTTACCAGAGAATAAGAGTGGTAAAAGCAAAAGGGTCACACATTGTTGTACGTGCTCAATCTTACAAATGGACTCTATAAAATTAATCCCAAAAGAAGAGTGGTTAAAAAGAGTGTGGGAGAGGAGAAAGTGGTGGTCGGAGTAACCAGCAGACCTACTGCACATCAGCTGACGGCCACCAGTGACCCTTTCGCATTCCACTGCCAAATGCAGAGAATGGAAGTGAAGAGCCCGAGCCAAACAGTAACTGTGAAGTTATCTGAAAAAAGGCTGCTTCCTAGCATTCTACCCTCCATGCATGAAAGCTTCCCCACATGACACTGTACATGGTATACACACACAATGTTACCTGTCAAGTTAGAAAAGTTGAAAACTTAATTGTTTAACAATAAAAGACCATTCCTGATATACGGACATATATAAAACTTGCACGTGCAATTCTGAAAGCATGCTCCACTCGGTTGCAAACAGAGAATGTGCAAAGCAGCCCTGAGCACACCCGTCAAAGCTCTAGCCAGATGGCTAGGTTCCTAAGGAAGTCAGGTGAGGGCTGAAACCCTCCTCACACTGAAAATCCTGAGTGCTGCAGGCTTCAGTGTTGCTCTCTGCCTACATTTAAGGGAGAAATGCCAGTTCTATTCAAATGCTCTCTGAAAGTAGGAGACTGAACTCATCTTCAAAAATATGGGAAGTTATCACTGTCCTGAAGATAAAACCATTACAAGTAAGAAAAACTATGATTAATACCTTTCATGATTAAAGGTAAATATCCTTAAAATACTAGCCAACCAAAGTCAGCACTATTAAGAAAGAACAAGGTTATGGAATAATATTTTGGGACACTATGAAGGTGTGTCTTTGCCAAAGCACCTTCTGATTGGTTTAATAAGAGTTGTCTGACTGGTAGCTAGTCAGGAGGTATAGGTGGGACAGCCAGACAGAGGATGCTGGGAGAAAGAAGGGCAGAGTCTCGGGAGACAGAAGGAGACACAAACAAGCAGGATGAGAAGTGTGGACATGAGGTAAAGAGCCTCGGGGCAGCACCCAGATGAACAGAAATATTAGAAGAGCTAGCTAAAAGCAAGCCTAAGCTAATGGCTGAGCATTTATAATTAATAGCAAGTCTCTGAGTGATCATTTGGGAGCAGGTACGAGGACACAAGAGTAACTCCGCCTACAGAAGAACACAATGAGCAAATGAGATTGGCTTCTGAAGTCCAACACCGGGTCAGGGTTAAATATGGGAACTTGTAGACATGGAAGAGAGGGTCAGAAACCCCCCTCCCCAGGACAACTACAACACAATAAAAGTGTCACAGACAAGCACATCACAGCCTTCTAGTCTAACAACCACCACGCTGTATTTTCTGATAAAAACAAACTGTGAGGAAACGGGAGTGTGTGGCACTTCTGCCTAGGCTGCCCCATCTACCATCATGGATTCTCTAGCTTGCTGGGTCAGTGGCAGGGTCTCTATGAGGGTGGTGGGCCCAATGTCAAAAACTTGATTTTGAGCCGATTACAAACACCTTGCTCTCATCAGCACCAGCAGGAAAATGAGAGATGAAAGCCTTCCTGTGGGCAGACTAGCTGTAAATGCTACAGTGAGAATCTAGAGATGAACCAACCATCTAAGGAACGGGGACTTTTCACACTCCTGGAGGACTGGAAAACATACACATGATCCAAGAGAGCCCAAGTATTCTACAAACCCACAGCTGATAGGACAAAAGGCAGTGTAGACTTTCAGGGAGCAAGCAAAAAGGCATGGAAGGCAGGAAAGACGTGATTTTATCTATCTATCTATCTATCTATCTATCTATCTATCTATCTATCTATCTATCTATCTATCTCTCTCTATATATATATATTTAAAAGAATATTTATCTATCTATCTATCTATCTATCTATCTATCTCTCTCTATATATATATATATATTTAAAAGAATATTGATTGCCTTCGAAAAATAATAAAAGCCCAAAGTTTTAAAGAAACTACAGTCCACAAACAATTCTGCAACCAGCAAAATGAGAAACCACAACAAATAACCTAAACACTGGGATAGAAATAAAAGTGGACAGAACCCACTGTGGACCTGGCTTATGAAAAATTAGAAAATGGAGTCCTACAGGTTAAGAGTACACAAGCGTCCTCAAGCACAAGAAAGAAAGGACAATAAAAATGATGGAAATGCTGCGAAATACAAATGCAATAGAAACCCCCTTTGTTCTTTTTCTCTTCATTTAAGATATAAGAGCGCATAAATCCATGATCAGAACTCATGCTCTTGGCACTAACACACATAGCCAATGTATGACAATAATGGCACAAAGGAAGAGCAATCAGACTCTGAACCCTACACATTTATAATTGTTTAAATAAAGATAAGTCTAGACCCACCATTAAAAATGAACTAATAAAGAGTTATTTATTCACAACTCAGTACACTGCAACACAATCCACCAACCTCCACCAGTGAGTCCACCGAGGAAGAAAATGGTGTGCGTGTGTGTACACAATCAATTGCAACAATGATAACCATGGCAACACTAACCAAGGCTTCTTAAGCACTGACCCCATGCTACACTCAGTAAGCCCCTTTAATTTAGGAAAACTGTAAATCACAGGCGAGTCATGGCCATTCCAAGCTGACAAACTGTAAAACTCTGCTAAGAAGACTTTCCTTTGAAGGGTAAGTGGTTTCTGTTGTTTGCTTGTCTTTGTTTTGTTTGGAAAGCTCCAGGATTCATCTCATTCATGACGAAATGAGACCTACATAAAACCTACAAAGTGGAAATACTTGAACCCTAACTGCTGCTAGCTCCTCAGACTAGAGAGAACTGCCAGGTGAAGGGACAGACACAGGCTCCTCCCAAAGGACGGCGAGCGAAGAAGGAAAGGCACAGCCTTCACGGGGCTGGGTGCCTGCACCTGCTTCTTCAGCAGAAGCACATTAAGGATGCAGGAGCCATTGCTGCTGCTCGCTGCTACAGTCCTAGAGCCATTCGCAGGCTTACGTCATCTCCCGTGTGGAGATCTGCACTGACAGTCATTTCATTTCACTAGAATATTGGGCTACGCAAAAATGTCAACAGTGCCTTCGGTCTGAACCACTGTCTTATTAGTTTGTTTCCCAACAGAAAGGAAGCAGAGTCCACACACATGGACTGGAGCGATTGTCTCCCCCTTCTTCCTACGTTCTGCATCCAACTCCACCACCCTTCCCCTCTCATCTGCACAGATGACTTCTAGTCGATTCCTGAGTCTCCACCTGTGTGCTCCTGTAGAATCCTGAACTTATACTCTTACTTGCAATAGCTTTCATTATCCTCTGTATTATTATAATTGCTGGAATTACCACTTAGAACGTGCTGATCACAACATCAAAGTAAAGTAAGCAAAGAGAGGCCAGGGGGTGGCTTGAGAAAGCCAAAGTATAAGATTAGTCTGCCTATAAGCCCAGCATGCCACGGGTGAGACAGGAGGATCCCTGGGGCCTGTTGGCCACCGTCTAGCTTCAGGTTCATGGGAGATCTCGCCTCAGGACAGTAGAGAGATGATAGCTCTCATGTCCAATTCTGTGCATTTGTAGGCACCATGAAGACACATGCACACACATATATACAGAAACAAATAAATAAAGCAACTATTCATAAGAAAAAGCCTTAAGATAATAAATCAAAACATTATCATTTTATTCTCTGTCCTAGCCAAACAAAACAAAATCTATCTCCTAAGTCTAACCTGGCTCTAACTGTGAATAACGGCATCTGAACAAACATCCCACAAGAACTGACCCTGGCGAAGATGGGGAGGACAGATCTCTATCCGTGACGGTAAAGGCACCGACTCTTTGGTTTTAAAAGGAGACCATAAAGAAGTCAGAAAATGGCTGGACATGCCTTAAATGTGAGGCTTTAGTGTCCAGAGCTCTTGTCTTACATCTTCTACATCTTTGTGACATAGAAATATACTAAAAAGGGGGCTGAGTTAATTCTGGAGATTAAAACCATATACATAATCACATTTTCGTGATTTTCTTTCTTGTATTAAAGAGAGAAAATAATATTTACTTCACCTTAGAATACAGCTTAAGAAATTCTACTCTAATAATTCCACTAATTTACTCCCTGCCTATTGGGTACTTTTCAAGTCTTTCCATTTTAAGCAACAGTACACTTACATCATCTGCAATGCCGAAGATCCTGGAAGTCAAATTCTTGAGTGTAACAGTCCCACATAACCAACAGCAGCCTTGGATGACCTACAGAAGAAAGATAAATAAAACAATCTTCCTTCCACCTTCTGTAGCCTGGGGCAATGAACGGAGCATATACTTTATTCCCATGTTACCATAGCTAGTCCCCAAGGGAATGTCTTTTAAGGCACACTGTTCAAAAGCCAAATGTTATTATAACTAAAAATCGAACTGAAAACATAGGACCCTCCTAGCAAAATGTATTTCTGTCTTATCAGAGATGTAAACAAGAACTCTAGCTCAACTCCTACAGTGGGGTTGTCACACATGGCTGTCTTCAGAAGAAACATGGGGTAATAAATAAAACTTCAAACAGAGCCTTCATATGCTTATTACAAAGCAATTAGGCCCCTGCCTCGTGCGTATAATTCCTTAAAAAGTAAAGCACAAAACCAATGCTGTATTTTGGAGAAGAAAACACGAAGGTTTATTCTTACCCATAAACTAGGTTCAGATACATTCATTTTTAGCAACTGTGGTTTGACTGCCAGCAACCCCTGAAGAGGAACACAAACGAACACTCAGACATGCAAGGAACAATTGTTCTGAATAACTGAGACTTTGAAAATTATGAAATTCAGCACATGATTGATTTATTAATTAAATCTGTTCTTTGACATTTTCACGCATGTATGAACTCCATCCTAATTAATCTACAATGCTGCCTCTCTCTGTCCCCACCCCTTCTCCCTACACATTTCTTTCCGACATTCATGTCCTTTGCTTTGTTTTATAGATTTTTCACAATTGCCACCCCATGTCCACATATGCAGTTAGTGATTTCAAAGCATACCTCAAAAAAAAAAAAACCACTAAAAAAAATCTATTGTCATTGAGAATGTAAAATTGAAAAGAAAATCAGTATATAAAAGACCTACTTCTCTATTTTCCATAACAGGTTTACCTATAATGAACCAAGAGGTACACAACAAATTCAGAAATTTAAATAGCTCATAAAAGCATAAGATTCCCTTTAAGCTTAAAATTCCTGACTTATGTGATGAACTACACATGAGATTTTACTGTCCTAACAGAACAGTCCTGTGTTACATCAAGTCTGTCCAGGTACATGAATCCTAAACTATATAAGCGCCAGTGAGAAAAACAGACTTCAAACTTGAGAATTTGTTGATATTAATCCCAGTGCACAGCAACAGCAACTCTGAGTTTGGGGCTGCAAACAGCATCACCACAAGCCCATGGCTGTGGCTAAATAGACTTCAGCTACAAAGTAATAAATAACACCCCAGCTACAGGTAGCACCTCAGGCTGGAGAAAGCATGTGTGTGTCTTGGAAATGGGTATTTTAAAGTAGTTACCTGTGAGGCAGGACTGTAAGACTCTCCAAATGTACTAATGGGCTCTGGAAATCAAGTGAATCAAATGACAACTATTCAAAAGGCAGAAAGCACTTCAATGGGGAAGCGCAATGTGTGTGTTGTCAAGACACAGACCCAGCGGGAGTGCATGTGCCACAGGTAGAAGGGGGATCCGGGGTTTGCACAGCACTGTGATACCAAAGCCTGTGAACCAAAGTCATTTCCTAAAAGTGCACCAAAGTCTGAATTTAAGACAACTTTTAGATTTAGACTGAAACTGGAAAGATGAAAAGAAAACTTAAGAAGCACAGAAATCTCCTGCAATGAACTCAAGAACAAAGCAGGCACAAGAAGAGCTGAGGGGTGGACAAAGCAACCTAGGGACAGAGGGACACGAGCCTCTGAGCTTCCCAATGGTGATGTAACTAAGTCTTAATTTCTCTGCTTTTGTAGTGAGAACTTCACTGCTCCATCGGGTAAAGATAAAGTTGATAAACACTTTATATGACCCCGCAGAAGCTACTCACACATTCCAAACCAGCGATAGAGAAGTTGAAACTGTTTCAAAAACAGGCAGAGGAAGACAGATTAACTGAACACAGTGAGCTATCAATAAACAAACAAAACCTGCAGCTGGGAGGATGTGCTGAGGAGATACGGGGAATATCTGTGGTCATACTTCACTGTATATATTCATAAATTTCTCAAAAATAAAGCTTTTTAAAAACAGTTAAAGGAATACTTACCCAAATAATTACCAAAGAGGATGCATAGTAAGATGTGAGTAACATCGAGTTCCCAAACATCAACACAAAACAAAGCACAAGAGAAATCTATAAAATTCAAAAGAAATACAGTTAGTGCACACAGACCAAAAGGAAGAATGCGGGCGTTCATTTTCCAACTGTACACCCCTGTGATTGAAGGAATTTAAAGCACTCAAAAAGGGTGACCAGACAAGCCCAGCTCACTCTACATCCCAAGCCCCACACTCCAAGACAATGTGTGTGCCATCGCCAGCCATTTCCTGCACACCCTCCCAGACACCAGCATTTGAAATTCTAGTTTACATTTCATTCACAAGCCATGAGTGGTCACCCACCCACAAGCTATTCTTTCTTGCTTTGACTCTTAAACATGGTTCCAGAAGCTTCCCATATCAACCCAAATCTATCTAATTCACACTAAAAACTGACAAAAAAAAAATGCCACTCTACAGATGAGCCACAGCTTACTAACTCTTCTGAGTACTGGCCAGCACCTAAGTGCCTTCTAGTTCTACCCATTTTTTTATTCTCTGACTCAATGACAAGGCCCTTCTGGATGCCGCTTATACACTAGTCAATCCATTGCTATAGATCAGCCACCTCAAAGAAAACTGATGGATAAGATACAGCCATTTCAAAAACAAAAGACAAAATACCGACAAACAGATGCAGCAGTTTACTGCCACAAACTGGATGAGCATTTCTGTTGACACACACTCTGACACCATTGCGCTTTCCTTCTTAAAGGCTGTCCAGCTTACTGGGGCCAATGTTCCATCCCTGCTTCCCCTTCCTACTGGAATAGCACATGGGACATTGCCTCCCATCAGTTATGTGTGCAGTGGGAGTGGGAACTGCTCATTTTTACTATGTGTTTTTGCTGTTAAATTAGTGGTTTTCCTTCAGGCTCTTGTTAGATGTCACAGGACAAAGCTCCTTATGAAACAAACACACTACAAGGATTCCCCAGTACATTTTTTCTTTGTCCTATTTTGTATTATGATTACTGCTTAAATTTTTATGCTAGTCTATCATTCATCTTCTTTAGGTCCTCAAGACTTACCTTTATAATTTAGAAAGCTTTTCAAAATAAAAAGCTCACATTTCTTTGATATATTTCCATTTGCGTGTGGATTCCACTTCAAAAAACATATTTGTATTTTAAAAACCAATCAATGTAATACACTACAACTTAAGAATAAAAGGTACAATCATTTCAATCGATACAGAAAAGTACTTGGCAAATTTTAGCATTATCCGATTACAATACAGTGAACAAACTGGTGACAGGCTGAATCTACCTTCTCATAATAGACGCCATATATGAAGCCACAGCAGGCTCTGTTCTCAACAGTGAGAGATCGAAATCTCTCCCTCAAGGAACAGCAGCATGGGACAGTGTAAACTTGTGTCATTCAGATGGGAAAGAAGACATCAAAGGTAAACTGGAGATGAAAGAGTAAATGGTCTGTTCACAGACACAGATTTGTAGGAAGAAAAGTCTAAAGGTGGGAGAACAATTGTTAAAAGTTCAAGAAAGTAACCGCACATAAAGTTCACACACACACACACACACACACATACACACATACACACACACACCACACACACACATACATACACACACAATACACACACACATACACACACACACCATACACACACATACATACACACACCACACACACACACACACACACCACACACATACACACACACACCACACACATACACACATACACACACATACACATGCACATACACACACATACACACACACACACACACACAACACCTTAGTATCCACATGCTAACACGAAACAATCTCAAGGAGAAATCTAGAAAAGAAGTCCTTCACCAATAGCATCAAAAAAAGAACAAAAATACTTAGTGGTTAGCTTAATTGCAGAGGCATATCACTTACACAAAGAAATCTATAAAATGATATTGAAAGAAATAAAGACATAAACAATGGAAAGGCAGCGCATGTTTATTCTCTGAATGCTGTTCGCATGCTATGAGCACCCAGACATCTACACAATCAGTGCAGTAACTATGAAAACCCAGCATCTTTTGCAGAAATAAAAATTCATACAGGATCTAAAGGGCACAGGGTAGATAAAACAACAGTGAAAAAGAACAGGGTACAGACTCAGACTTGGATTTCAAAACTTGATATGAAGCCAAAGTCCTAAGAATGCTGTCGGGTCGGCATAAAGTCAAAGAAGAGACCAATGACACTGAACTCCGCTCAGACACAACCCCTCCAATGAATGGACCAATGCTTTTTGACAAGAATTCCAACATCAGACAAAGGAGATGAGACAACCTATTCAAGGAACAGTGCTTAAGAAACTAGACATTCCATGAAATGGGACCATTATCTAGTGCCATCCCACAGAGAGAGCTTAGAAGTTGTCACTGGGTCTTAGCAACAAGGAGAACAGTAACCACCCAACAACTGTATCATGCAGAGAAGTGAGATCACAGGGAAAACTGCCTCAGGTGGAGAAGAAAGAGAGGTGCCACTCAACGCAGCCCTGCGGAAGCAGCCCCAGAAGGTGAAACATGCACTGTGATGGAGGGATGGTAGCTGCAGTGGCCAATGGGAAGGGAGCTTACAATTCAGTCCTTTCTTTTTATCCTCTCAGGGCAAAACCACAAAGGAAAGAACTTTCTATGCTCCAACAGGAAGAGAAAACAGTATTGCTCTGAAATATGCTAGAGTATCCCGTTTTTAGGAAGAAATCACGCTAGCTTTCTACATTCTTTTCTGGAAGATGGGAGCCGAGGAAACTTAAATCCCTCCTAGGGCACAAGATGACTCTCATTCTAACACAGACAATGACATTACAATTAAACTACTTCCAGTATTTCCCATAAACAGATGCAAAAACAAACAAAAAAAACCCTAATTCAACAAAATATCAGCAAACCAAATTGAACAATGGATAAGAAGTATACACTACAACCCGATGAACGTATCTAGGCAGTAGCGTACCCAGGCAATAGCGTACCCAGGCGTACCCAGGCAGTAGCGTACCCAGGCAGTAGCGTACCCAGGCAGTAGCGTACCCAGGCAGTAGTGTACCCAGGCAGTAACCTACCCAGGCAGTAGCGTACCCAGGCAGTAGCCTACCCAGGCAGTAGCGTACCCAGGCAGTAGTGTACCCAGGCAGTAGCATTCAGCATTTGAAAACCAATTGGTATACAACATCCACAGCCTGAAGAATACAACAGGGAGAGAAAAATTACCTGACCAAGTTCAACATGCATTCATGCTTTAAAGGAAAAAAATCTGCAACAAACTGGGGCTAACAAAGATAATCCATAAACTCGACGAAGATTTACAAAAGTCCGTGTGCGTACATCAGTGTTAATGTAGGGTAGCAAAGTTCTCCTGCCAAGATCAGGAGCCAGGCTGCACCTTTCCTCCTACTGCTGCCTCTCAAAAAGTCCACATTCTAAAATGAGGAAGGATGTTAAGGCTAGAAGGAAGAAATCAGATATCTTTGCAGGTGACATGGCGATTTGTAGAGAATATCTCAACCAACCAATAAACCAGAGTGCATAAAAAACTGCAGCAAGGTGAAATGCGTGTTACTGTCCAGAGGCAAAAGTTATCCATTGCAGCAGCAAGAGTCTGAGATTAATAATGCATTGCCATTTAAGCTAGCATCTGAAGAGATGAACTATATATAAACCCAACAAATGTGCACAAGATCTCTCTGGACACAGGTTTACATACGCAAACATATACAAATAGATACTTAAAATAAATGTAAATAAGTGAATATATACTCATTTAAGTATTTGTGTATAAGTATGTATGTACATATATACACACACATATACACATATACATATATATGTGCTATAGAGATTTACATTGTCATGGATCTTGGTTTATTGATACAAATTTAAGGTCAATTTTTTATATGTATATTTCTGCTCTTGATTAAGGTATTGTGTTTGTGCAGCTCATTTAAATATGTAATGTATAATTAAGATAAAGAAACTGCCTTGGCCTGTTGATAGGGCAAAAGAAAAGAGCTAGGCCTGGAAAACTAAACGGAATGCTGGGAGAAAGAAGGCAGAGTTAGAGAGAAGCCATGTAGCCCCAGTGGAGCCAGACAGAACTTTACCCGGTAGGCCACAGTCACGTGGCAATACACAGATTATTAAAAATCGGTTAAATTAATATGTTAGAGTTAGCCAATAAGAAGCTATAGCTAATGGGACAAGCAGTGATTTAATTAATCCAGTTTCTGTGTGATTATTTCAGGGCTGAGCAGCCGGGAACCAACAAGCAGCCTTCTTACTACATATATGGGCTGGAGAGACAGCTGCATGGTTAAGAGCACTAGCTGTTCTTGCTAAAGGTTCAGGCTCAGTTCCCAGCATCCACATGGCAGCTCACAACCTCTAGTTCTAAGTGACCCAATGCCTTCTTCTAACTTCTGCAGGCACCAAGCACAAGTGTGATACATAGATAAACATACAGGCAAAACATATACAGATCTACATAGAGAAAACTATGCAGCACTGGTTAGAGTATTCAAATAGGTAAATAAATAAATCTTTAAAATTAAAAATTCCAACTGTAAGAAAGTCAATGCCAAGATCAAGACTAAGAGAAAAGTATCGGCAAAAGGTACATCTGAGCTGGAGCTGCAGCCTGGCAACAGAACACTAGACCAGCATGGATCAGGCTCTTGATTCAGTTCCCAGTACCCAGCTTTTGAAGGAAGAGAAAAGCACCATCTGCTAAAGGATTGTTATCCAAAATAATACAAAAAATTAATAAAGAATTATTTAAACTCAGTAATAAAATGAACAATCAAATTTTAAAAAAGAACAAATGACAAAAGACCTGACCAAACAGGACGGAAACCAGAAACACAGATAATGTGGAAGTGCGATCAAGCGCACTGCAATGAGACAAGCATGACCACTGATCAGAGTGGCTGACATGTGGCTCAGCGGAAGGGGTAGAGAAGCAGGATCCCCTTTCTTTCTTCACACCCATCATTCTTCTCTTCTTCTCTCCTCCTCTCTTGTGGTAGGAATGCAAAATGATGAGACCACTATGGGAAACAGTTTGGCAACTTTCTAAGCACTAGATAAATTATTCCTATGATTCAACGATCACTTTCCTTGATATGTTTCCAAACGAATTTAAATTGCAGATCTACACTAAAGCCTGCAGGCAAATGCTTCAGCGGCTTACTCCTATGTCCCTCAGTAACTAAAGGGTAAACCATGACATAGCCCAAGAAAGGCAAAATGTTACTCTGTTATGAAAAAAAAATGAGCTATTTAGGCATAGCAAGAGTAATTTAACTGCCTTCAGCAAGTGAGAGGAGGGGTTCTGTGAATGGCTATGTGCTATCTAACTGCAAATGCACCACATTCTGCATACAGACAGCAACTATGAGGGACATGGGCAGGAGGAACTGTGATACCATTCTGTTCCTGCGTCACCATTCATCATATCCTATACAATACACAGAGACCAGAATCAGTCCTGACAGAGGCCAGACTGGATGCTTAGGACATGTTAGCAGCTGGGACAGCAGCGCATGCTGCTGCAGGACAACTGCCACCAAGGTGTCACGCAGAGGATACTTTCTGCCCAATTGTGCTGTAAACCTAACTTGGCTCTACAACATACAATCTTTTAATTAAAACAGAATGCAGGGATATTTCATTTGCAATTTTAATAAATAAAGCCTGCCTGAAGTCAGAAAGCAAAACAGCCCAACTGGTCAGCCTTCCAAACCAGGCAGTGCTGCCACACACCTTTAATCCCAGTAGCCACACTAGGTTGCATAGAAACCAGGCAGTAGTGGTGCACAACTTGAATCCCAGCCCTAGATAGAAATCTAAGATGGGAGGAGAAAATTCTCACACACAGTCTTGTTCTGAGATTCCTAGAGGCAGGACTGCCATTTCAGATTGAAGTAGACGTAAGAGCCAGTGGCTGAATGTTTTGCTATTCCGACCTTCAGGTTGAACCCCAAATTCTGTCTCTGGATTTTTATTAATCAAGCTACAAAAAGCAAGAAAAAGTTAAAATGAGACATCATATTCTATTAGATACATTACAATAACTTTTCAGAGACAGAAAAAATGTCTTTTTCTTTTTCTTTATTTATTGCAGACACTATAAAATGGTACCTATATTATTAGTGTTTTCGATCTTAGCCATTCTGACAGGTGTAAGATGGTATCTCAGAGTTGTTTTGATTTTCATTTCCCTGAAGCTAAGGATGTTGAACATTTCCTTAAGTATCTTTTGGCCGTTTGAGATTCTTCTGTTGAGAATTCTCTGTTTAGTTCAGTACCCCATTTTTTAACTGAATGATTTAGAATTTTAATGTCTAATTTCTTGAGTTATTTATATATTTTGGAGATCAGTCCTTTGTTTTATGTGGGGTTGGTGAAGATCTTTTCCCATTCAGTAGGCTGCCTTTTTGCCTTATTGACTGTGTCCTTTGCTATAGTTCATGATCCTAGAGAAGCTAAGTAATAAGGTGAACCTAAAGAAAAACATATACAGATCCACTGGGAAATTGGAAACAGATAAGATCGCCTGACAAAATTGGAAGCATGGGGGTAGGGGGAGAAGGGATGGTAGAAGGGGAAGAGCAGGGGCAAAGGGAAGGGTTGAGGATTGGGATAGTTGAGATGGATGAAGATCAGAGATGAGAATAAGGGAAAAGATATCTTGATTGAGGGAGCCATTATAGGGTTAGCAGAAACCTGGCTCTAGAGAAATTCCCAGAAATCCACAAGAAGGACCCTGCCTAAGATCCTAAGCAATAAAGGAGAGGGTGCCTGATCTTGACTTGCCCTGTAGTCAGACTGATGATTATCTTAAATATCACCATAGAACCTTTATCCAGCAACTGATGGAAACAGAGGCAGAGACCCACATTGGAGCATTGGACAGACTGAGCTCCCAAAGTTCAGTTGAAGAGTGGCAGGAATAAGAATATGAGCAAAGAGGTCAAGACCATGATGGATTCACCCGCTGGAACAGCTGACCTGAGCTAATAGGAGTTCACCAACTCCAGCCGGACTGGGAAGGAACAAGCATAGGACCAAAGTAGTCCCTCTGAATGTGGCTGACAGTTGCATGGCTGGGGCAGACTGTGGGGCTACTGGCAGTGGCACCGGGATTTCTCCCTACTGCATGTACTGGCTTTTTGGGATCCTATTCTCTTCGGATGGATACCTTGCTCAGCTTAGTTATAGTAGGAAGGGCCTTGGACCTTCCACAAAGCAATGTGCCTTACCCTCTCTGAGGATTAGATGGGAGTAGGATGGGAGGTTGTATAGAGGGGATGGGAGGAGGGGAAGGGAGTGGAAACTTGGATTGGTATTTTTTAATAAAAATCTAATAAGTTAAAAAAAAAACAAAGAAAAAGAAAAGAAAAGGAAAGGCAATTATGGTCCAGTGAAATGACTTTAAGATCCCTGGAGGAAGAAAACAGTAACTTTAAGTGTAAAAGGAAGAGTGGCAAAGAGAAGACAAGCGCTCCCAAAGCACAACCAGAATCAACCATCCTGTGCTGAGGCTTCAGCTAGCCATTCACCAGCCTAGATCAGTGTTTGCTGTAAGGTCATTTCCTGTCAGCCCTCCCCTCTCTGTTCTGTTCCTCCTTCACACCTCCCTTGCCTTCCCCCGGCTTTGTACTCCTGATATGCCCTACTCTCTTAGGTTTTTCATTCTTTAGTTTTTAATCGCTTTCTAGGAAACATTATATTTCCATTTTCCCTCTTGACTAGGTCAGCAGCACAAATACTGAGGCTGCACAGGCACACAGTGAACCACCTCTTGTTACCATACACAGGGGGGCTGGGCACAGGGTCAACAAGATAGTGAAATCCAAATTAAAACTTCCTTGGTAGTCTATTTAAAAGGTCAACTGTTATCAGTGTTTGGAAGACACTTACGCTCATGAAAGAATCATATTATAACCTGCTTCATAAGTGAACAAATCAGGTATCAATAAAGAGTTTATTAAGGTCACACTAAGTAGAAAACAAACAAAAAACATTACCATGTGTATATAAATGATCTTCCGTAATTTACATATATCAATGTATCCCACAACATATACTGCAAATAATGATGAAATCTGAAATCAAAAGAAATTATGTTAAAAATAAAAATCATATATATACATACATAAAACAAGTAGTAACAAGAATAAAAACAAGATTAATTTATTGTATCAAATTATCTTTATATAGAAAGTGTCTTAGTTTTCCTTCCAACTGCGAATTTATTATTGAATATGATTATTAATTGATCTTTCACTTATACTGCTCTCCTAATATGCAAGAAATATCTACTCTGTGGAGAGTCCAAAACAACACTCATTTTAATATCAGGCTGGATCTACTGTCAATACATATAATTAAAATGTCCTCTAGCCAATCAAACACTTGAAAATATAATTATAACATGACCACTAAGACATAATTACAGAAATCACAGTAAACTAAAAAGTAATTAGGTGATGTGTATTTATACAAAAACACATTAAATCTTCCTGTTTGTCACCTCCGTTAGCATTATAAATAATTCAAATAAATGGTCACAGGCTAGCTGCAATCAAATTTGTCAAGTTTCATATTTAAAAGAATAATACATATAACTTTCTTCTTCACTTGAAGAAAATCTTTTATGAGGAATTTTAAAATTCTCAGATTTATCACAAATTCTAAAATTACTAGACTTAGATGGATTAAATGACACTCCAGCTCATGTAGGGAGATATCAGACAGTGTCTCTCTACCTTTTTCAAAGGGAAGTCATTCAAGTTAAATTCTGTACCTTTTCACATACAAAAAGGAAACACTGCCTAACAGGTAAATATCTACATATAACCTATGTTCCAACTATTAAGCTTTTTTTGTTTGATCTTTTAATTTCCAAGTCCTCTACAGCAAATGTTCCTACTGATAAGAAAACCACTTCTTTTCCCAGGTCCCCATGTGAACTGCTCCAGGGTGACTAGCCTGGTATGACTACTGTGGGCAGGTGTGTGCTGTTCTGCATTAGCCCCATGAGAGGCAGGATACACCCGCTCCTTTCCTCATATCCCTGCACTCCCTACTTAGTGCAGGCTATCCCACTGCCTGGAAGCAACTGAAAGGCCCCTTCTCACCCCCTGGAGCCGAGCCACGCACAGATCACTATAGGGCACAATCTCAGGATTCCAAGGATAACTCAGCCCATACAATGAATTTAAATAGAATCAAACCGAAGAAGAAAAACAAATCCCAAAGAGCAGTTCAAAGAAGATGCACATAAACCCAACCGACTTTTGTGGGTTGTTTTTTTGTTGTTGTTGTTTCTTTGTTTTTGGTTTTTTGAGACAGGGTTTCTGTGGCTTTGGACCCTATCCTGGAACTAACTCTTGTAGACCAGGCTGGTCTCGAACTCACAAAGATCCACCTGCCTCTGCCTCCCGAGTGC
>JAQHUG010000150.1:4142605-4156724 GCA_028555095.1 Dicrostonyx torquatus
ACAGAGAAAGAAAGAGAGAGGAGAAAATTCAAACCCAGAATCTTTAAAAAGTTGAAATTTTACTAAAAACAGAAAGCATGATAGATAAAAATCAGGGTGAAAAACAACCCTTGAAGTTCAATTTAAGCAATTCTAATATTCAAATGATTAAACTCTGAGAAAAATAGAAAAACAATGAGTAAGAAAGTCATCTTCAAAATAATATCACTAGATGAAGTCTTCCCCCAAACTGAAAACAGCATTTGTCTGAGATGCAGAGCCCAGAGTTCCCACAGACAGAATGAACTATCATCTGCTACATTAAGACTTTCTGACAATAAAGATAAAAGAGAAGGATGTAAGGGGAACATATGGGGGGGGCAACAGTCAGAAGGAACTGATGGCAGGCATCCCTGCTGTGAGGCAATTTCCTGCAAGATAAAACCTCCATCTTGGGAGGAAGCTTCATCCTGTGGGGAACTGTTTAAACCCAGAAAGTAGACAACTGATGGACCCTGAAACTGATCAGATTTATCAGGTCCCTGCCTCCCCAAACATATATAAATGTAAGAACTGCTGAGAAACAAGCTGAGCTCCCTGAAAACGGGAGGGCAGTTCAGGTAAGCGGCCTGGAATCACATACCAGCTGAGCTATCTGGAAAGGTTACTCTCCAACATGATGAGCTGCCTGCAGGCTGTACAACGTGCTCCAAGTTCCTAGCTTGTGAGCTGTCACCTGTGCTTGGTGATGCAGCTGTCTCTGGATCATTCTGCTCCTGTAAGTACCCCTCACCCATATTCCTGTAAATAACGACAGTAACACTCCCTGATTTAGCGCATTGCATTTTGTTGGTATCTTTATGTTAGTCTGTCAGTTGTTTATCCAGGGTGAGTAGAAAGACGATTGTTTACACCTCCTCAGAAACAGTCTCACCAACAGTGAGGCCAAGAAGACAGCAAAACAAGCTCAATGCCTAAGGAAGAACAGAATTCTGTAACAAGGCAAATAGTAATAGAGTAAAGTAAGAAGTGTTCATATCTGCACGATATATGTATTTTAAAATGATCTCTAGGTCTTCCTGATGTTTTGGAACTACCTGAGAGTATGATTCTCCAAATTAAAGGAAAACATAAGAAAGAGGCCACTACAGAATTCCAAGTGAAGACAGACAGAAGGCAGAATGTTCAGGATGGTGGAGACAGACGCCCAGGGAGCAGCCATGCGGGCAGCCTAGAGAAGGTCCATCTAGACGGAAGCAGAAGAAGAAGGGCTCCAGAAGAGAAACACAAGAGGTGACTGGGGCGGGGGGCTGAATAAAAGTACAAAACATGAACTTATAGTTCAGTTGTAAAACTGAAGGTCTAATCAGAAAATGGAAAGCCAGGGAAACCAAATTAATAAACTATTATTTATAAAATGAATTCCAATTTTTATGTCATTCCAAGGTACCACATTATACATTTATGCAAATGTTCCAAAATAAGAAATGCCAAATCTGAAATCTTTCTAGTCAGGTCAGTGACTCTAGTGCCAGCTAAGCACCCGTCACCCTCAGGTTCTTCACTGTTTGTGTGCCAGTTGATATTTGTCATGCAAATGGCCATGAGAAACAAAACCATAAAAATGCCCCAGATGGTATTAAAACAGATATTCCTATTTACCACCGGTACCCCAAAAATAGTAATGTTGGGTTAATTTTGGCTTAAAAACCATTAGGAGAGAAACTATCCCTAAAAACAGATTGAGGCAAAACACAAACTGCCAGATCATCTAAGATTAAAGAATCATGGGCTGGATGATAAAGGGAGAACAAACCCAGGACAGGTACAGTCCCAAAGGACCTGCGAGGTCACAGAAACCCTGCACACGGTAGTGTCCTCAACCTGCAGGTCATGACCACGTATTTCCCACAGTCTTGGGAACCCCGAACCATACTTTACTGCCGTTGCTACTTCAAAACTGCAGTTCTGCCACCGAGCAGGATCTCAGTCTCTAAGACCATGGGAAATGCGCCTTTTCTGCTATCATGACCCTCATGTTGAGAACTGCTGGCAGACAGCATGTCACCTTTTTTTCCAAATTTTTGTTGTAGTTTAAAAGTCAATATAGTGACTCCAAGAAGAAGAAATCAATGAGAAAAAAAACTGCTCAAATGATTATAAAAATCCCCTGTCTGGTAGTGTGGAAACAGAGCACAATGAGATGCTGACAAACGGCAGCACTGAAGACCGTCACGTGGAAACAGAAGGGTGCGCACAGGTCTTAACATAAGGATGCCAAAGGCCTGGGACTGTGGACACCTTAGGAAACGAACTATGGAGAGAGAGAGAGAGAGAGAGAGAGAGAGAGAGAGAGAGAGAGAGAGAGAGAGAGAGAGAGAGAAAGAGGTAGGTCAGTAAGTAGGGATCCTTCTAAGTACTATTCATCTTTGAAGTACTTTAGGTGAAACTTTTTAAAAATTAAATACCACTCTCCTTGAAAATGAAATAAAAAGTTATTTTTTCTTCATTACTGAGAATGTGTAAATAATAAATTAATCTATAGATGATTTAATTTCTGCAGGAAGAGCACACACACGCTGAAGTCCTGTCTGCATTCAAATCCCAACATGGCAACCAAAGAGCTCTCAGGAGATCTTAGAAAAATTGCCTACTATTATCTAAACCTCAGCTTCATCAAAAAACCCTGCCCACCTGTCTCCTAGAGGCACCATAGGCCTAAGTGAGTTTACCAGCACAAACAGCCTGTACAGTATATTAGATGGGTTTCTTCAATATGAAAACAGTCTTCAGTAAAGATCAGACTGTGAGGATAGAATGGGAACCAAATGCAGAGCAGATGTCACTGGGAACATCCTTCATACAGTGGTAAGTTCTAGTAAGGCTTACACGATAAAGAACAATCCATTTCCACCATTCCTTTTGTATGTGGCAAGCATGAACTAGCCACTCTGCCATGGGTGGAACCTCTAGAGCTGTGAACAGAAACACGTTTCTTAGCAAGCTGAAACTTTGGTTTGTGGCAGCGATGGGGAGCTGACGCAAATGTCCTGTCGGTTACAGAGCATTCAAAATCTCAGCTTCAGTTTTCAGACTCAAACACTTTGGCGTCCTGCCTTTCAGTTCCTAAACTTCTAACCCAGCACTGCACTCCATCTCTTGTTGTATTAATTTCCAAGGAAAACAACTCTGCCCAAATAATGTTGTAATTTGTACACATCTTTCATCAGTGACTTTTAATGAATTTTCTATGTATGCATTTTTCCAGACTGCCCATTGCAAAACATCCATCTGTGAACCACTGCTGAGAAAATATTAACTCCAAAACTAACCAACCAATTGACTCTCTGCACAATGTCCAGAGTTAACTTTGAACTCTTCCTACACTGCCAAGAATGTCTGGCATTCTGCCTGCTTGGTATCTGCTCTGAAATCCAACAACGAACACTTTTGGTATTTACCTATCAAAGAAGTTCATGCCCTGGGCATTTATCAACTTTACCAATTAAAGAAGTTCATACCTTGGGCATTTATGAATTTTACAAATCAAAGAAGTTCATGCCTTGAGCATGTATAAATTTTCCCCAAAAAGAAGCTATGGAGGAAACCCTATCCTTAGAAATGTCAATCTACAGCATGCTAATACCAAGATCCCCATTGAACAACATAACTACTGTAGCCACGAACTAACGATACAGCCTAAAGAGTAATTCGAAAAGGAATTTAGGAGAAATACTAAAATACTGAGAATTCCAAGAAAACAATTACATTGTGAATAAGCTACGTCTGGAAAATATATCTCATTGTCTTCCTACGTCAAATCCTGGGAGTCAGTCCAGTCCCTGTTTGCTAGTTCCCTTCTATTTCTTCTTCTGATGAAAAGCAATGGATATCTGGCTTCTGAAAATATGTATCTGCATTGCCATGTTATTTTAACAAACAGACATACATTTGAAAAAGTAGCATACACTTAGTCTGCCCTGGACATTTCTAGTCTGTTAGACAAAACTCTAAATTTTATTTCTCTCTACCTAACACAATTCATACTGACAAATTCCTTGACAACTTTTTATATCATCCTCTTTATTCTTAACTCATAGTTTTAAAACTCTGCACTTTTATCCCACTCAAAATATTAGAAAAGTAATTAAATTAACCTTCAAACAAGAAAACGTCAGGAAACTGTAAACATGGTAACTGTGAAAGTACGTCATAGCAGTTAACACTAACACTTGCCAGCAGCCAGAGAGACAGCATGATTGGTTTATTTGGAAAAGCACTTGAAGTAGGAAGACAGAGTCCTGTCCTCAGACCTCACACTTAAAAACAAACAAAAGCGCACGGTGGCCTATCCTTGCAAAGCCAGTGTGGGTAGGCGGGACAGACTCATCCCTAGACCAGCCAGCCTCACCTCACTGCAAGTTCTAGGCCAATGAGACCCTGTCTCAGATCTCCAAGGTCATCCTCTGGCCCACTATGCAAAGAGCTACCACTTTTTGTGGGCGATGCGGAGGGTGCTGTGGCGCTGAAAGCCTTGTAATCTCCAAAGTGACAGGTTTCTTCTTCACAGACAGCTTGGTAGCTCCTAGATAGCTTAGGGGATGGGGACTGGTCATAGGAAGTGAAGGCAGAATTGAGGGTTTAGGAGTTTTTGTTAGCAACCCCCAAAATCCAGGAACGGGAAAGTAGTTAAAGGTCAGGTTGACAGGAGTGACTCCATCTTCCTGACACAACAATGCTCCCATGCAATGACAAAAAGACTAAGTTTAGAAAGCTTCCAAATGGCCAAGCAGAGGAAGAAGGTTCACGAATGAAAAGCGAGAGCTAGAGGCCCCGTGCTTTCCACGTGTGTCGCCCTGCACACACGTGTGTCTCTCCACCCCACGTGTGTCTCTGCACCCCACCCTCGACGATAGTCTTTGGAGTAGCTCCGCAGCACAGGCACACACTGCCTGAGTTTAAGCAGAAGCTCCAACAAACTGACTGAGTCAAGAACGGGGACACGAAACCTGCACCCACAGTCATCCATCCGAAGCACACGTGAACAGGGGACTTGTCAAAGAAGCCTTTGTGTTGTTGGTGCTAAGTAGAGACTGTGAGCAGAGCAGCTGGGTTGGTTTTCCCATCTATCTTCAGAGATGCCCTTGGATAGGACTAATGAAATTATATGGGACTAATAAAAATGATATGGGACAGGATGAACACACAGAGGCATTTTCTAGGCCCACAACTTCAAATTGCAGAAAGGAATTCACATACACACACACACACACGCATACACATACACACACACACACACACATACACACACACACGCATACACATACACACACACACACACACACACTCACACTCACACACAAAGAGCTTGTTTGTTCCAAATTGCCTCTAACCAGGTTAGAGGCTCCAGGCTCAGTAACTCTGGGGTCGTGGAAACCCCACGGCACAGAGAGAGACCACAGGAGGAGAACGTGGAGGACAGGTAAAGAGCAGTACAAGTATCAGGAACCTCAGAGACACGACAAATCACCTGACCAAAAGGCAAGGGTAACTTTGGAATGAAGGAGGGCCCTGTCATCATGCTCTAAAGTCTGCTCACAGGAGATGGGGTGGGATGTAGTTTCTAGGATGTTTCTCTTTTGCCTGCTCAGATCTGGGCAACTTAAAGGTTAATTCCCAGCTTGGCTTACTGGCACCTGTGATGGCAGGTAGCATGAGCTCCACTTGGTGGTTATACAAACCACAAAGACAGCGGGAAAATGAGCACGTCCTAGTAATGCAGGCTGTGGTGGGGCACCAAGCTTGAGCAGTACAGAAGAGGTCAAAGGCAGTGAGAGGCAGGCAGAACTGAGGCAAGCTGTAGGCCTTGACCCTGGGAGAAGAACAAAGATCACTATTTGGACAGACTTGGATGTACTGAGTCTAAATCGTTCCCTCACCCCCACCTTAAACCATAGACATCTGTAGGACTGCAACTATAGACAGGGGAAGCATTAAGGCGTTACCCAGCACACAGAGACACAAATGTAACAAGCTTAGGTTGTAGTGACACTATTAAAGATTGGATAGTCCTGTATCTACTTTAAAACATCTGTGGTGTGTGTGCGCGCGTGTGTGTGTGTGTGTGTGTGTGTGTGTGTGTGTGTGTACATCAGAATCCACCGGTCTCAGCCTCCCCAGTGTTAGGATGTACCTACCACCACGTCAAGTTTCTTTTTTTAACAAGGTGTAGTGGTTTGGATAAAAATGTCCCTCACAGGCTCAGTCATTTGAGAACTCGGTCCCCAGATGGTGGTGATGCTTGGGGACTCATACAGCCTAGACAGAGGAAGTAGAGGTGGCTTTGAGAATTTGTACCTTCACTTCATGCCCTACTTCCAGTTTGCTCTCTCCACTTCCTGCTCCTTCTGCTGTGCCTGCCACTTGCTACCATGCCTCCATGCCTGGATAGACTCTTCTCCTCTAGAACCACAAGCCAAAAAAAACTCCTTCTTCCACTTTGGTCATGGTGGTTTGTACCAGCAACATGAAAGTAACTAATATCTGTGGGTTCTGGTGAAGGACCCAGGTCTCCATGCTTGGAAAGCAAGCGTTTTACCAACTGAGTCATTTTCCCAGTCCCTAAAATACTCTTTTCCATGAAAAAAAAAAAAAACCTGGAGTGCAAACCTACAAAGCTCCTTATAGCTAACGCTCTGTAGTATGACGCTGTGCTGAGGGTTCACCATGTGCCTCTGGGGAAGGCGGCAGAGCGGGATCCTCTGAGATCAAAGCTCAGCCTGACTCATGGCTCACTGCTTGGTAAACTTCAAGTTTACTCCATTCACTTTGGAACAAGTTTGAAGCCAGCCTCACACTAAGGCCTTCATCATCCAGCCCACCCACAGCTGTAACTTCAGCTGCCCCATGGCCCCTGGAGAACAGGAACCCTGAGGTAAAACTGTCCCCTTGATGTCTGCTTCCACATCTTACGTGCCCCCATTTCTGCCTAACCCTGGATGTGTTTTCCTGTCAGGTACAACTATTCAAATCCTAGCATTCTTCAGGGTTGGGCTGGTGTCCCTTCAATCAGAACAAACTCCTCCTACCTCAGGATTCTAGATTTTCTTCCTTTCCTACTCCCTGTCTTCCACCAATATGCATAATGAATGCCACCATCCTCATAGCCCACCCTGCCTGCTCCCATTTGTCACAGGCCACAGTCTTAAGAAAGAAGCCACTTAGCATATATCTCAGGTGTTGACTGAACAAGTGAGCATGCATTGCCCATATATGGAGAAAAGCATTTGTTTATCATGAAACGTTAGTGTTAAAGAGTAAGGAAGTTGTTCCAGCTAAGGGCCACTAGGACCAGAACCTTATACCCTCTTCGCAGACACTGTGCCTTTAGCCTCTCGACACAAGAGTTACAGCAGGCATGGTAAGAAATCAGTGTGAATGTTCACTCTTATGATGGTGAGAAAGTCTTCCAACAAGAAAAGCAGTAGAACTATCTGTGCAGCCTACCAGTAACACCAAGTTTGCATTTAGCTTACTCAAATCTAGTCTCCTAAATAAGGTAAAGGTGTCTGCATTTTAAATCTATACACAAATACATTTTAAATTGATCTAGTTGCTTCTTTATTTGATAAGCATTTATCAAGCAACTTCTACATATTCAAACACTGGGCTAAAAACATATGTCTTTAGGCATTTATAACTGAAAATGCAAAGAAGATAATAGGACAGTAAGGGGCCCCAAGTCTCTTCCACTAAACAAGTGTAAAATCATATTTGTATGCACACAGTTCTGCATTTCAGTCAGCAAGCAGCAGCAAGAAACACCTAAGATACTTTCAAGGTCAGATAGCTCAAGCAGCTGAGGAGATGGCTTGGTCATAGAATTCCTGCCTTATAAACATGAGGGCCTGAGTTTGATACACCAGAACCCATGAAAGAAGATGGGTAATCCTATCGTGTAATCTTAGCGCTATGGAGGAGGAGACAGGTGGATTCCCAGGGCTGGAAAGTCAGCTAGCTGAGCCCACTTGGGGAGTTCCAGGCCAGCAAGAGACCTAGTCTCAAAATTTTGGCAGTGCCTAAGAAATGACATTCAACATTTTCCTCTAACCTCCACACATGTACACTCACATGTATGCACATGCACACACACTGATGAAATGTAACAGTTCAGACAAACAGAGACACCCATTGTAATATGTTATGAAAATAAAAAGGAAAATGCAACACAAATCTTCAACACTGCCATGGTTTAAGGTGCAGGACGCTGACTGTGCAGACAGACAGGCAGTAAATAGCTGTGGGCAGTGCTCTTCTGCTTAACACGAGCAAAGCAAAGGCCATTCTTATCCTTTGATAGTGATGCTTTCTAATATTTTACGGATATGATGCAATATATATTACATATGATCTCATGTTTATGAATCCTAGCACTTACCACATATGCCCACTCTATTTAAGTCTCTAAAACAATCTCCATGTCAACAGTAAAATCAGATAAATAAGAAATCCTATTATAACCACAAATGGATATTTTAGAAACACTATTAAAATTGAACAATCAGCTATCAATAATTATTAGCTAAAAACTTTTTATTATGATATTCTTTATAAATACATATTAAAATAGTCTTACCTTAAATATGTGCCATAGATGAAGAATAATGCCATCATTAGTCCATTTAACATAAAAATTACAGCAACATAAAAGCAAGCAGGATCTCCCAATCCTTTAAAAATAAACAAAACATATGCTCTAGCCACAAATTATGTTATGAGTCTAGCAATTTACATTAAACTGTGCTTACTGTGAAACGGTTGCCAGATAAATGGTTTCCTTGGTTGCCACATGAAAACAGGACATGAATGCAGAACAGTGATGAGATCAGTATTACAGATATGCTGGTCTGAAAACAGGGCAGCAAACCTGTTGAAACACCTTTTAAGGAGGTTCGGAGACTTGGGCTGGACTGCAGGAGAGAAAGGCAAATCAACACCACTGCCTCTGGAAAGCCACAGCAGCAGCCACAGCAGTCCAGCTGGAACGAAGCTACCTTGGGAAGAGCATAGCAACTTTGTGGCAAGCACCTAGCTATAAAAAAGCTCAAAGTCTAGCCTGGCAGTGGTGGCGCAGGCCTTTAATCCCAGCACTCAGCGGGCAGAGGTAGGCAAATCTCTGAGTTTGAAGTCAGCCTGATCTACAAAAACTAGTTCCAGGACAGACTCTAAAGCTACATAGAAACCCTATCTTGAAAATGGAAATGTGGTATGTAACACATGCTAGGTGACAACCGGACCACCCTGCTCAAGGGCCAAAATGTGACTAAAACAGCTTCGGGTTCAGTCCACTTCCTCCAGCCATGTGACTGACCTGTCACCATTGAAGCACAGCAGCCTGCCCAAATCTGTGATCTGAAGAAGCCAGGAGTTACCGTAACATGGCTGTGATTGCAGCACGGAGATGAAAGTCTATTACATTCCAACAGACAACTGGACAGCATGACAAAGGAGCTCACCCTCGCAGCTTTCAATTGGACTGAGTCCTTCTCCTCGGGTAACTGTCCAGCATATCTTGGTTTGAATACCAATCAAATCCATTATTTTGGTATAAATCCGGTACCAGCTGGCTAAGATCACCTTTTTAAAGAAAATAAATACGTCATAAGAAATAATTTTCATTGCTAGAATGTGTTTTAGAGATTTTCATAATTGTCAAACTTTCTTTTCATGACTCAGCTATTTGATTCCCTCTATATCTAGTCAGAGGCTCGACCTCTCCCACACAGACTTCACTACACAAGTCTTCCACTGGTGACGCACAGGGGAAAAAAACTAAAATAAGAAATTTGCAAGATTTATATTTTTAGAAAAATATAAAATTCTACCCAAGGAACATAAAAGACGTGTGTGTGTGTGTGTGTGTGTGTGTGTGTGTGTGTGTGTCTGATTTTTCAAGATGTAAATTCACATCTCAAATTAGTTCATAAAGATAAAACAATCCTTCCAAAAATCTCAATGCTAAAATTGTCCTAGAAAAGTGAAAGAAAGAATAAGAGGAGCATGTCCTATTGACTCTAAAGGTCTATCTATCACGAAAAGGACTGGAATAGACTGACACTGGCAGAAGCACAGCCAGACGGATCAATGTAAGAGCGGAGGCGGTGGACACCAGCTCATCTGCCTTCAGGCAGAGGCACTCCCAGCCCCAGCAGCTGCCCAGATGGTTGACAGCTGACAGCTGTCAACTCTAAGGAACTGCTCTGGGCTGAAGAAAGTAATGGACTCAAGGTCACACGAGGAAAACCTGCATCCCTTAATAGGCTCATCAACAGAAGTGATATCTGGTCCAGGGCCAAAGGAAGCCTAACCATATAAAGCTATTCCCGTCCAGAGATCCCAGGAGGCTCACTGGAGCTTCTGATGGGACTCAATTGCAGCTCAACCCCTTTTTATATCTCCTTCTGCTCCAACCTGGCTGAGGTGGGAACCCAAGATAACTTGCTGTAAGGAAATCTCCAGTTCAAAGTCCACTTTCAGGACCTCAAATAAGGCAAACTGACCATCAAATCCAGACAGAAATGATAGTGTTGTGGGACAATGGTCTTTTATTCTGTCACTTGTATTGTTTTTAATTAAATTCTAATTGGCCACTAGTCAGGCAGGAAGTAGAGGCGTGGTAATGAGAATTATGGGAAGAGGAAAGTTTCGTTCTGCAGTCATGACCCAGACGCAGAGAACGCAAGATGTGACTGCCTTGCCGAAAAAGGTACCAAGTCACGTGGCTAACACGGACAAGAATTATGGACTAATACATGTTATAAAAGTTAATAAGAAGCCTGAGACAGTAGGCCAATCAGTTTATAATTAATGTAGACCTCTGTGATTTCTTTGGGACTTAATGACTGCGGGAAGCGGCAGGACAGAAACCTCAGTCAACATGATAGTCATCTTATATGTAACTATGACTACATATAAAAAGCTACTTGAAATCAGTGAGGAGAAGATAGGTCTCTCATCAGTGTTAAGTTACACAGAAGACCAGTGAGGAAAAAAAAAACCTCTTATTCTACAAACCCATCAGCACAAATTACAAATAATTTAAAAATATAAAAATAACTATAAAGAATAAATATTTTACACGCATGTTTAAAATTCATAAGTTAAAAGATTCTGGGCATAAAATGTGGCATAGAAAAGTATCTATAGCTAAAAGAAAATATTTATTAGTTTGTCATAATAACACCTTATGTTTAAAAAAATGGGTCTTTAAGAAACCCAATAGAGGGGCTGGAGAGATGGCTCAGTGGTTAAGAGCACCGACTGCTCTTCCAGAGGACCTGGATTCAGTTCCCAGCACCCACATGGCAGCTCACAACTGTCTGAAGATCCAGTTGCAGGGGATCTGACACCTTCACACCAATGCCCATAAAATAAAGTTAAATAAAAAAAAAACCAATAGAAACAGGGACAAAGAGGCATGAATAGGAATTCTTTTGTAAAACAGAGATAAGTAACTACATAGCACTGAAATGCATACATATGCATGAATGAATAGAATACATTAAGGAGTTATAATTTCTTTGTCTATCAAAATCAACATTTCCAAAACTGCTGTTGGCAGAAATTCGATCTGTATAACCTATGTGGAAGGCCTTTGGGCAATATGTCCCCCAAATCATTACAATACATATTCTGCTGAACTGAAGGACTATATCCACAAATTCAGTTTAAAAAAATAAATAAATAAATAAATAAATAAATGTTTTGCTGGTGGTTTCTGTCAATTTGACACAAACCTAGACATATTTTGAAAGAAAAATTCTTAATTGAGAAAATACCTCCAGAAGACCGGCCTGTCAACAAGTCTGGGGCATTTTCCTGAGTTAATGACTGATGTGTGAGGGCCCAGCCCGTGTGGGCGGTGCCACACCTGGGCAGGTCATGGGAGCAAGCCAGTAAGCAGCATTCTTCCATAGCCTCTTCTCCAGTCCTGCCTTGAATTCCTACCTTGGCTTTCTCAATGGACTATGGTCATTAGATAAGTCACATAAACCCTTTGCTCCCCAAGTTCGTTTATCACAGCAGTAGGACCTAACAAAGGAAGATGTGTATAATTAAGATTTAGATTCATGGACATTCGCTGCAGCTTTGCTTATTCAGAAGTTTGAAAAGTTAAAATGTCCGTTAAAAACTGGGCTAAAGGAGACAATAGTAGATCATGCATACAGCCACTAAAACTGACGCAATGAAAGGGACATGGTAGGAGAGGCTGGCTATAAATATCTCCAAAAGACAAAGGCGCCCACACCCTGCAATCCACTTTTGTAAAGTCTACTTGCATACAGTCACAGAAAATACTCAAGAGCACTGCTTTGTGAGGAAACGCTGAACTCTGGAGGGCACAGTTACTGATTACTCAATAATCAATCAAGCCACTGTCCCAGAGGTGACAGACATTCTCTGAGTAGGGAGGGAATAAAAAGGGCCTGCAGACCCACTAAGGACAGCTGCTGAGCAGCGAGCTAGACAGACACGGCTCAGCCATCAGGTGGCCTGGGAACACATGTTGAGAAGGTAAAAGGAAGATGTGGGCTTCGCAAGGCATCTTGATTTCAAGTCACAAACGAAGTTGTTTCTTAGCCCAGGGTCCACAAAATGCTTAAGAAATAAGTCAAATGAAGGCACAGGGAAGGGATATTATCTGGCAAATGACACAGAACAAAAACACACGAACACAGACAGTTCCCTCACCTTCTAATAAAGCAATCACTATTATAGTTCCCAAAATCCAAAATTCCCCCAATAAACTCCTTCCCCATGGTGCATATTTTCTACTAAAAAGTGAAGTAAAACTTAGTATGGTGAGTCAGAACTGAAGAGTTAGAATCACATTTAATTTCTAAGAAGCCATTTCTTAAATGAAAAATCACAACTGAGAAAAGTAACAACTTACCTCAGGATAAAGATTGAACCTTTTTAATGTGTTAATAACAAGGGGGTACTCAGTTAGCTTGTCATTCATTATCATCCACACTCCACTGAAAAATGAGGGTGCTTCCACTATAGTCTTAAAGTAAGAATAATACAGCCCCTGAAAGAAGGATATGCTCCAGTTACAACCAAAGGTACAGTTATTCATCTTCTTAGATTACAAACATTTAAAATACACTGGTTTTGAAAAACTGAGCACTCAAGCAGGTAATAGCTACAAAATTTCACAGGCTTCTGGTTACTTAAATTCTTAGGTTACAAAAAAAGTGTATTTTAGAAGAATTTCATCTTAATTGAAATAATTATGTGGAAAAATTGCTTCAAAAATAGCTTCAGAATTTAAATATGTATACATGTAATTTAGCATATGCCATGTATGAAAAGTCTATTGAATACATAAAATGGCATCACTCTTCCTTCCTCCAGATTTACATTCAAAAGTCCATGTGTTCTTTAAAAAGACTGCACATTGTGCACGTTCCTACTAAACAAGAACTTTACAAACCATGTTCCCACCCACAGCAACTCAACAGACGAGCGGACACTGGGGACTGCTGGGGGTGGGCTGGATTTTGAGGGCAATAGGGACTTTTTTTGTCTGGCATGCTACTTTGAAAAGGGTTGCAACAAGGGTGAAATAACGCATGAGACAAAAGCTGAGAGGCAGGGCTGAATATACAGCTCACTGGCTGGGTGCCTGCCCAGCACGCAGGAGGCTCTGCGCTCCATGCCCACCACTCCTGATACAGCCACCGCTGGGATGCCAGCCCTTGAGAAGTGAAGGCAGGAGGAATATCCTCAGCTACAAAGTGTGAGGCAGCTAGGAATACATGAGACACCCCCTCAATATAAGCAAATAAAATTAAAATAAAACCCATGACAGTCCGGGAAGTTTAGGCAAGAGTGTGAGAGGCAAGTGCGGGGACACAGACAGGCAGAGCGCAAATGCCACCTTCTCTGCAGCTCAACCAGAGCAGGAGCAGCTGACAAGCTCTGAACACAGGAAGGTGAGTTCCCCACTACCCACAGTGCTTTGCATTACTTCACACAAACTTCTTCCTAACCTTCCATTTCCTACTGTATTATGTTAACAAGGTCTCTTGTGGAGATCAAAACCAGGGACTAGGATCTCCTCTGGAAACAGGATCTA
>JAQHUG010000150.1:4158539-4194628 GCA_028555095.1 Dicrostonyx torquatus
ATCAAGGACCAGGATCTCCTCTGGAAACAGGATCTATAATAACATAATCAAGGACTAGGATCTCCTCTGGAAACAGGATCTATAATAACATAATCGAGTTGAAGGAAAGACAAAGAAGATCAAGGTGACTCTAAATTGAACACAGCCTTAAGGCATGAAAGACAGAGGAAGGATGAAAGAGGCTGAAGAGGGATGCAGCAGCGCGCCAGGCAACCCCAGGCAGCCCGGGGAGAAGCCGGCCTTGTGCAGCTCCTTCCTCATGAGGGGCCCTCAGAAAACAGACGCCTGCTGCCTTCATCACTGTTATGGCAGTGCCCGGAACCACTGCATCTACCCTGGCCTGGGAGCTCCACTTTAGAAACATATAACATTTCACATAATTACAAACATACAAACTTTCAATATTTAAGGAACAAAAGTAAAGAAACGGCATTAATTATTTAACAAATTGAAAGAGAATACCAAGTAATTCTCCTGGTCATTCTAAGTGGAGTACAGCAAGAGCATCAAGACAGCTGCTAGAAAACCCTACGTTTCTGTTAGTAATTATTTCTAGGAATGAGTTTAACATTTTATCCTATTAAATAAATAATTTGAAATTAACATTCTCATATTAAAATAAATTTAATATCAAGAAAACAGTTAAAATCCTAAATTTTAATTTGAAAATCTTAATATAAATTCATGACTCACTGTTTGTAAATAAAAAAATAAATAAATAATATTTGCTAATTCTGCTCACCAGAAAGGCCCAGCAGTGGCCCATGGAGTAGGAATGAGCACTAGCAGTGCAGGGTCCTGGTGTCTACACACTGTCTGGATTCTACCTGGAAAACTGGCTGCTACCAGGCCTGGGTAGGAACTATCGTACAGTACCCAGAAAATAAGGAATCCCTGGACACCTAGGAAACACTACTGAGGTCACTGAGGGTCAGCACCGTCAACTACAAGAGAATGGCCAGCTTCAGACACAAGGTTACAAAATATGGTTTTTTGATCAGTTTACTGATTCTAACTAGAAGATGTGACAATCAAATTATTTTTATGAAAAAAAAACATGATAAATAAAAGAATTGATCATTTTCTTGTCTTTCCACTATGAAGTAAACCTCACAAAGAAACTAAAGCCACGTTGTAGGAAAATTCTTTACAAAGTTACAAGTCAACTGTGCAAGAAAATGATGACAGTTTGTCTAGTCTAACGAGATGAGTGAGCCAGGAAGACAACTGGGCTCTGGGAAGGACTCGGTGAGGACACTACACTAAAGTGTCAGGAAACACAGGAGACAGGAACACGGCGAGAACATGAGTTTCTGTGGACAATTCTACTAAACACACACACGTTTACTGCGTGTGTGTGCGTATGTTCTGGTTCTTCAACAGATAAATGGCAGAAAAACCAAACAGAAAGGGGGATTTAGAGACGATCAGACTCAGCAACACAGCAGGTAAACCCAAGTGCAGACAGTTAAGGCCATCAGCTGCTAAGTGCCATCGGCTCACTCACACACCAGCCTACATTCGATGGTGCTGAGAAACCGCTAACAGTCAAGAGTCCTTGTCAATGTACTCGCACAAGAGGTAAGCGTAGTTTCCTTCAAACAGAGATGGGTAAGGAGGGACGGACGACTGCGTGTGCTCTGTTGTTGATTCTACACGATGAGTAAGGAGAATCGTCTACTTCTTTTACTTGGGCATGTCTTTCTGAAACTTTTCACACTAAAACGTATGAAAAATATTTAGAGTCCCAAAATATAACAATGAAATATTATACACACAAAAAACTAACCATTTCAGTGCGGAAAGCCATCTCCCTTTCCAGCGTTGAGAGGTGAGAAAAATGCCGATCATTCTCAAAGAGGTGCGTTATGTGGCTCCTGGAAACAGACAACAAAGCAACAGTGTGAAGCTGTAAGATTACTCCAGAAGCAAAGAAGGAAGTCCTACAGATTGTAGACAGTTTGCAATAAAACTGAAAAACGATTGTATTTGTATTTGTTTTCTACCAGGTTTTAACAAGTCTACTAAAATTTCTTTCCGTAAGAAAACACATTCCAATTAGATTTTAACATTAAAATGAACCATAACGATATTTTAAGTGATGTACTATAAAAATATAGATCATACTGAATGTGCCATCGGGTACCATTCAAAAACTGCCTAGATCACAAAATTCATACATCGTTCTATCCAGAAGATTAAAAATATCAATCTAACACTCAACATGCACCCAATATTAATGTTAAGCAAATTGGAACATCAAATATAGCCTCTTTAATAATGGATATTTTTATTAAAAAAATTTATTATTTTGATCCTGATTTATCAATTAAACTACTCTTTCAGAGTATTGTTGATATATAAGATACATTCATCCTTATGATACAGAAATTATTCTTTTAAATACATGGGATGTAGCTTTGGTAAGTTATAAACATCTACATAATACACATCACTAAAGAAAAAATGATCTTACCAGTGCAACAGGGCTGCAAAGGAAGCTGAAAGAAGAAAGAAAGGTGCATTACTATTTTAGCACAAAACCTTCTCCTAACAGATCAGCACTTCAGATGAGAGCCAGCACAATCAGGGCGGGGTGGCTGTGGAAAGGCTGACCCAGGTGACCCAGGCTTAGAGTCAGGAGCCATTACTGAGGTTTCACGAGGAGCACTGAAGCTAAGCCCACACCACCACGGACTGGCTGAGACTGTGGCCCCAGTTTCCACTCACTCACGCACTCAGCAAGATATATGAGGCCCTATTATTGCCAGATACTGTACAGGACCAAAAGATGGAAACCGCTACCAAAAGACCCCAGGGGAACAGGATCAGTAGGTAAGGGTGCCTTAGAACAAAGAACCACATGACTGGTGGGCCAGGGTTACAAGGGAAATAAATACACAAAGTATCACCACCTTTTAACTCCCCTAGTGCCTGAATTTTCATAGGAAGGGTCACTCTGGTTTGTGTGTGTATGGGAGGCCCACTTTGGTTTGTGTGTGTATGGGGGGGACCACTTTGGTTTATGTCTGGGTGTGTGTGTGTGTGTATTGGGGTGTGTCTATTAGTTAATCCATTTCTTTCCACGTAAGCAAGTAGACCCTTTTTGTGTTCTCTCAGTAACTGAATTTTTCTTTAAAAGAAAAAAATCTGCAAATCAAAAGAAATTCAAAGGTCAAGGAAAGGCGATTGTGGAGGACCCCACTGCCTACCATGCTGGTTTTGAAAGCCCTCCAGTTTGGTGGCAAGTGTCCATACTGCCCACACCAAAGCTCAGACACTGGGTCTTACACTAACTCCTGATTCAGAATCTGCACCAGATTCCTTGCTTCACTGTATCTGCAGTCTTAGGCATTGGAGGCGAAACATTACAAAGCCAAGTCTCTCCTTGCTGGGAGACTTCAGCGAAACAAGACAGAGCCCAACTCCTCTGCAGATGGGAGCCAGAACAAAGTCCCTGAATTTACTCCAGTACATGTTAGCACCAGTACAGTGGGGGTTCAAATGAATTTGAAAGAATTGTGCGGAATTAAGTGACAGGAGGGCATGAACTAAACCCAAGTCCGGTCCTTGTAGCAAAGAAGCTGAATTGAAACTTTTGTTAGACACACACCCATCTGCAATCTTTTCTCCATTTACTCCCTGACAGTTCACTGGAGGCAGCTAAGGGCCAAGCTTCAGGATTTTCTGCCACATCAGAGCAAGGCACCCAGGATCCTCCTGCCCTGAGTTTGCCTCAGTTTGCTGGGCCAGCCACAGGTGTGGGAAGCAAGCAACGGGACACTTTATCCTACTGGAGCTCTTGGGAACCAAGTGTCTCCTGCCCAAGCAACTTGCCGGATGATGAATCCACATTCCAACCAAGAACTGATGGGACAGAGTTCGGGCACTATGTGCTAGGTATGAACGACTTCTTATAAGCTGATGCACAGTGCTGTCCCATTGATCCTCCCTCAAATACTACACTTTATTACATTGCTCTTGGTTATACTGCTGATGGAAGGACCCAAGCACTAAAGACATACTGAGTCATACACAGGGCATGGATAGACCAAGCTGGTACTGCCCTGGAAGCTTCCTCCTACCGATGACTTCCATGGTGCTGGAAGGTGCTATGCATACAACATACTCAGTAGTTTGACCCAGCTGTGACCCCTGTAAGCAAGCTACAATCATTACTGCCCTGGCTAGACACGCCACTAAGGAAAGAGTGGCACAAATGTTAGGAGAATAATCAATCACTTTCTGATTAGATTTAAAGCCTGATCCCCAAGACAAACAACTGGGCCAACAACCTGTGGTTAGCCAGGTCATAGGCCCCGGGGGAAACATATTACTATTACTCTGCTAACTGAGCAGAGTAATTAAATGCCTCTCAAGTTATCTCTATACCCATAGATTAGTCTGTCTCCCAACCCTCATCAAGAAAGCTCCATTTTACATCAGATAATGATTAATGCCTAGACCCACAATGGCCAACATACAGAGAATAAGAGACTAGGTATGGTACAGTCAACTCCAAATACATCCCATTTCTCCAAATGTTAGGACTCATTGCCAAAGAGATGTTGGACAGGCAGAGGCACAGATGTCTGCAGGAATGCAGTATTTCCAGGCATGGCAAGGCTGTTGCCCACAGGATTCAGAGGCTATAACTGCACATACAAGATAGAAACAAGATCCAGCCAGCCAAAATCCCAGCATGGCTGGGGGAGGAGTTCATGAAGTCCCACTCCTAACTGTACTAGTAAATGTTACCTGCTGTGGGAGAGAAACGATCTTCTTCATGAAGGGCTAGGACCCCTGAATGCTGCCCATCCTCCATAGACTATCCTGCACCAATGCACACCCACACTGGCAGTGCAAAATGGAGAAAGCAGGTTTTAAACAGAGCACATGAAGATGAGAGGAAAAGTTGGATGCGGGGGGACAGAAAACAATGGAAAGAGAAAGAATGGGAGGTGGATTTGATCAAAACACATATGAAATAACGTGTGAAATTCTCAAACAAGAAAAAGTCAAAAAAATTATATGTGTATCATCAATAGTGAATTACCTAAATCAAAAATATGTAAGAAATAAAGGGCATGTATAATTTAAAAAAAAAAAAAAGAGTCCAGGGAGGGCTGTTCCTTTAGGTTCTAATGGTCCCCCAGAGGCAAGGTAGGTGTCAAGGCAGTTAGGGAAGGGAATCAACTGGCCCTGCCCAGGTCAGGTCCAGTGGTCAGGAGTAGAAAGGAAGCAGTCAAGTATTCCTTCTTAACTGTCCAGCCACTGGGGAGCTCCTATATCCAGGCTACACAAGGACTGCCTGTTTCAAAAGTTACAGTCTCCTCTCCACACTTTTGATCTCCACAACAACCCTGTATGTATCCTCACTCCACAGATTGAAAGCTGGGCCCTGAAGGCCCTTCCCCAGAGGCACCTGGATCTCCTTCCACACGGAAGCGTTCCCTCCTTCCCATTTGTGAGCATTTGGTGAATTCACATACAACAATATACACATGAAGAAATGTATCCTACATCCAAATTTCAACATAGTTCAGTTCAGTTTTATGAAAACATGCTCACACATTCTGGTCTCATTAACCCTCAAATGGCAAGCTGGCATTACAAGGTTAAAGGTACTTCCTACATCCATCTAGACAAGGCTTCTGAGTCAACCTTGACAAGTTATTTAGTCACCATTTCTAATACCAGCTACTTCTTACTGTTTGAGGGTCCATTCCCAAGCATTCTCTTCTTTAGAGGCTGCTCACCTGCTTCTTCAAAGTCCATGACCTCCATACATGGCTCCCATGATGGGCCCATACTTGTAGCAGGCTTTCTTTAGGGCCACCAACCGTCCCCAAATCATGACATGGAGACTTGTTATTTCTTACTAATGCTCAGCCTTATCTTATGCTCTTTTCTTGCTAGCTGTTGTAACTTATACTAACCTGTTTCTCACCATCTATATTTTGCCTCGTAGCTTTTTACCTTTCTTTCATTCTGTATGCCTTACTCTGTGTCTTACTGGCTGGTGGCTGCCTGACTGGCTGGCCCCAGGCATCTCCTTCTCATTCTTCCTCGTTCTCTCCTCTTCTCTCCCATCCCTCTCGTTTTCTCCTCCTCCTATTTATTCTCTTTGCTTGCCAGCCCCACCTATCCCTCTACTGCCTAGCTATTGCCATTCAGCTTTTTATTAGACCAACCAGGTGCCTTAGGCAAGCAAGGTGAAGCAGCAACACATCTTTGCATTATTAAACAAATGCAGCATAAACAAATGTAATACATCTTTACATGGTTAAACAAATATAGCATAAACAAATTAACACATCTTGTCCTAGCTATATTCCACAACATAAACAAATGTAACACATCTTTACATAGTTAAGTAATATTCTATAACACAGACTCTCGACTATTCCCAGTCAACTCCCGCCACACACCCTTCACTCTGATTGTACTGAGCAACCATTTCCTAAAATGCCATGACTGTGTTTTTGTATCTATCCTTCAAAGTCAAACCTCTCCCTCTTTGTGTGTGTGTGTGTGTGTGTGTGTGTGTGAGAGAGAGAGAGAGAGACAGAGACAGAGACAGAGACAGAGAGAGAGAGAGAGAGAGAGATGTTGTATCTAGAGTACCTCGAAAACAAAACCCAGTTTGAGAGAGAGAAATGTTGTATCTAGAGTACCCTGAAAACAAAACCCAGTTTCCAGGTCCTTAGCTAACAAAAAAATTTCTACTCCTTAGGACCCAATTGAAGGAAAGCAGGACTTTTGGGCTATGAATGCTTCAGAGCCAACGGGTGTCTAAAAGCCCTAGAGATTGGCAACACACATCCAAGAAACCAAGCACAGCCCACCAGAAACAATCAGCAAGTAGCTGGTGTTCTGGGGTAAAATTTCCAAGGGCTAAGATTTAAGTCTCCAGTTTAAGTGAACCAAGCACTCAAGCAGACCTAATAAAGACTATGAATGATAGAAATCTAAGAAGGTGCATCAGTGACCTTCTTAAAACAGAGTTTATGAAAGGTCATAAGTGGGGTCAAGGCATGCGCATAGCTTGGTGCATGAATGAGAAATGAGGGCATGAGTGCTCCAAGTACAACTGAGGAGAAAGCTTTGCTGTAGACATGAGAAAACAGCCAAAGGCATCTAGAAGAGTCCACACTGAACCAGGCCAATAGAAAGGGGTAGGCGGGAGAGGGAAAGAGGGACAAGAACCAAGAGACCAAATGAGGAACCAGGCACCAGGAAGACAAGTAGCCAAAATGGCTAGTTTATATAGGAATCAAAGAAACTGGGTGACACTCAAGGGCTGGAGAGGTTTGGGGTGGGAGACAGGGAATGCTAGCCAGGATGACTCTGTAACAGGAACCTGTGATGCAGAGGGCTGAGGGCCAGCATCGATTTAATGTGTCGACAGGCACCTCAGTTAGCCATTTGTCCTGGGTTTGAGACCTAACAGTGTGGAGTTAACAGCAGACAGCCAGAACCCAGATACAATGAAGCCAGATGGGACTTGCATCCAACACGACAAAAGAATTCTCATTCCCAGTACTGAGAGCATGAAACAAATAATGGCAATTCACTAACAATTTCTGAGGACTCACTTGTGACCTATGCAGTAGGTCGCATGCACTGTACCCCACAAACATCAGGAGTGTCCAGCAATCATGGCTTCCCACCCAGTGGGCCAAAGGTAGAAGAGCTGCAGGACAGCCACCTTCTGATGAGCATCTTGGCTTTGAGGAGGCTGTACATTCACCCACTGCAAAGTGTGGTCCTCGTACTCTCTGGATACATCATGGTGTAAGAGAGCTGGGAAGGGCTGAACTAGTTAACACAGAAAACAAGCAAGTGTCTGAGAAAAGCAGTCTATACAGCAGCAAAGACTCACAGTGGTTCAAACCTCGTATTGCATTTGAATCTCCAGGAGAACTAGATAAAACTAGACATTTTTATTAACATAAGATAACTAAATAAACTAAATAACAAATAAATAAATAAGCTAAATAACGAAATAAAACTAGTTAGTTTTATTAACTAGTAATATTTACATTATTAGCCCAAGAGCCATGCGTCTGAACTTCTAGGAGTTTTTAATTTATACATATTTAAGTCCTCTTTCTCATCACAGTGATTAAATGTATTGAGAAACAACCTGAGGAAGGAAGCATTTATGTCTCTTCATGGTCTTGGGAGATGCCCTTCACAGTGGGAAGGTGTGACAGTGACAGTGAGCTCCACAAGCAGCTAATTACAGGACCCATCCAGAGGTAGAGATAGCCCACTGGAACCCGGCTGCTGCTGGGGCTATGAACCTCAAGAACCATCCTCAATGGCCCATTTTCCTCTAGCTAGACCCAGCTCTGAGAGAAACGCATCTCCTCAGCAATCTCCTCAGAACCACTGATAGGGGAGGAAGTGTTTCAATAAGTTAATGGAAGACACTCCACATTCAAACAATAATAACACATGACCGTGACAGATGGATCAAGGCTGACTGTCACAGAATGGCCAGAGCAGGCTTACTGTGAGCACTCCGGGTCCCCTATGTCCCGCATATCTTGGAAGCCAGCAGTGATTTACTACCTGACAGCTAGGTGGATCAATCTCAGGCCAAAACCACGCCTCTCAGCCAACAATAAACATTCCACGAAGCCAGAGGAAGACACAGACAGCTCACAGACGCCCTGGCAGCCTTCCACATTACTAGGTGGCCTTGGAGCACAGCCATGCACTGGAGGAGCACATCACCAGACCACAGCAATCTTGGGCCCAGCTCTTAAAAGCTCTTGACTCAACAGGTACAAGGTCTCAAAGCCACACGTTACCAACAAACCCTCAGGTGACTCAGAGTCCACACTTTGGGAAGTGCCACGGCTAATGACAGCAAACCCAGTGAAGAGAACAAAGTGACAGTTCATTCAGGTAAGATGCGGAGGCCTGGAGGGTGGTGACAAAGAGAGATTGGGAACATGAAAATAGAGATTCAAAAGGTAACTGAGTGAGAAAGTGTTAAAACTTGGTGGCCACAAATAAGAACTAAGAAAGGAAAAGAGTTAAAATTCAAACTCCCTTCTTCTTTCCCTAAGAAGAAACACGCTGAGGTTTTCTATGACGTCACTGATCTAGCCTCAGTCCCATTTGCAGAAAGCATAGAACGGGGAATGGTGTTTGGTTATCTCAACGCCCAGCGCTTACTGCATGACGCAGAGCTGTCACCACTAGCAGGGGACTTCACACTCTAGGACTGCAATCGTGATTTTTCTGCCTATTTTCTATTTTCATTTTATCTTCCTGTCCCACAACTTCAAAGCCTTAATAGGTTGAATCCATTTTATTTGTTCCCTCTTTGGGACTGAGGGGAATGTTCAACTCTTAATAGGAAAACAAGGCACAAGCTCAATTTACTAATAGAGATATTAAGTCTCAAATTGAGAAGCAAAACTGCTTTTGAAACTCACAGTCCGATGTAAGGAAACCCTACCTCTTAAGATCTAGAGCTCACAGGGTTACAGGCTGATGATCAAGTTTGGTTAATTCTAGCCTTCTAATACATTTAGCATTGAGAAGAAAATCGACAAAAGCTAGGAAAAAAACTTAGAAACTCTTAATTATATTGATAGTATCTAATGTCATCAGCATTAAGCAGAAATGATCCAAGAGTCAATCTAAAGAACCAGTGGCTTTTATTTCCCCAAGGGACCCAAGGTCTCATATAGCAAGGGTGCATACAGCAAACCCTGCAAGAGAGTTCAGGCTTCCCTGACTCCAAGTTCAGACATGAAAACATTAAACACATTAACCAAAAGAGTGAAGTAACACACACGTGTGTGTGTGCACACAAACACACAAAAAATGCCTTAGAAATCTCAAAGATATAAAAGACAAAATGATGTGTTCTAAAGTGAACATTTGGAAACAACAGAATTCATGACTGGGATTCTAAACAGAAAAACACACAAAGTCAGTTTGCATATATTTCAAATATAAATTTATGTACAAATACTAGAGTAAGCAATGCATGATTACACAACATGTTTTAAAGGTAATGAATTCTATCTTCTTTTAAAAGTCTACGCCTTACACAATGTGAACACAAATATTTCTAAATCAAACAGTATCTGCATTGATAATTTCCATAAAGTAAATTCCTTTTCACTGGCAAAACACAATGCATTTTACTGTTTTAAAAACAAATAAATATATAACCAAATAATGTGCTCCTAAGCACACAGAGGGCAATTATGAAATCTGGAAAATCCAGGAAGGAAAGTGTAGAACACAGGTCTCTTCAACACAAGCACGGGCATGTGGGCAGGCATGTGCACAAACACACAATCACACGCACACACACAAACACCCCTAAATAAATAAATCAACCTTCTTGGTCCACATAAAGCTACTTGTATGTATATGACATTAGGAACTGACAGACCTGAAGGATCGGAGATGCCTCTGGTCTGAAAGCCTTCCCCCTAAGAACTAGCTTTCATGATATCAGAGGCAGCGTGCAAGCTTCCAAGAGAGGAAAGTGACCAATAGCCTTATTCAGCTATGATGCTATGAACTAAATAATGACATGTGTGGCACAATATAGATGCCATAAATGCAATAGTGGCAGAGATACCTTGGTGGCAAACAACAAATAATTAGACTTAAGCATCACGCAACAAGAGGAAGTCATCTGGTACTAGAAACCTAGCCGACTTCCAGGGCTAGCAAAGTCATGGATCCGGAAGAACCTACAACCATCATTTACCATATCGACACAATCCCTAACTGTATTCCAAGTAGTTATTCTTACACCCAGAGGTAAATGTGGTCCTCACCCCCAATCAAAGAAATGCTTCCTTGCAACAGATGAAAACCACCACAGAAAAGTCACAGCTCATCAAATGCAGACCAAGTGACCCTGTGGCTGGGGCCCAGCGCCAACTAATACAACCATCTACAGCACAGTTCCTTCACGGAAGGATCAGGGCTCACAGGGAGGAGCGGGCAGAAGGATTATAAATCTGTAGCAATTTTCAACAAGCTTGTTTCCTGATAAACCATTCTAATGTTAAGATAAAGAAAACCCTTCCAATTGCAAACTTATTAACTATCTTACTGCCAAACAACCAAGAATCATTTTTTAAGTTAAATTAAGAATTTATTCAGTTTTCAAAAATTTTGAAGTCAAAATGAAGATGGAGGACACATTCATAGATCTGAGGATATAGAACCAGAATGATTCCCAGAATGAGCAGAAACAGAAACGTCTGTTCCCTCTAGAGAATTAACAGACTCAGGACAGACGAGGTCCTCTTCCCACCGATGTGCCTCTGACTGCTGTTCAGATTTGAACCCTACAATTTGACCATGACTGACAAGTAATTAGTTTCAAGTTCAAACCTCATTCATGGAACTCAAGAACGTTGTCCCCATAGCTAAAATTCTCAACAATACATTTAAGTTCTACATACTCAGGACATTTCCGCAGACACCAAAGATGGGTGACGAATGACCAGGGTCGTCGGAAAACAGCACTTACCTAGTGAATCAGCAGAAGCACGAGGACGGCTGTGTAAGCACGCTAACATAGCCGAGCCATGATACATTTCAAAAGTAAACGTGAAAAACATATCCGAATTTTGATACTGCAGTAACAGTTGTAAGGAAGAAGCATTTCCTCAGCAGTGAATTTATAATGGTCATCACCACAAATCTTTCCCCTCCAGCAGAGCTTCCCCATGAATACTGGGGCCTAACACATAATACCACAGGCAGTGTCGTCAAGCTTCTTCCAGTTGATTGGGAGCAGCAATGAGGGCATAAATATTCTCTATGAGAAGCATCAGACCGAGTGCCTTGAGTAATAAGGAAATGACAAAGCTACCAAGAAAAGGGAGAAACTATACACAGAAGAGGTTGTAACAGAGGTAGTCCTTCAAATTGGCCTGTGTACCTAAAGGAAAATACAAACTCTCCCAATATTAGTGTCCTTATCTTCTTTTCTCTATTAAATATTCTTTGAACACCAGACTCAAAGCCAATCTATGCACAGGGCATACACTCTCGTATATCAGCTTTATCATCACTGTTCTTAAATAAATACTCCCACACATAATGAAAAAAAAAAACTGAGCCATGACTAATATGAGGAGTGAGATTGAGGGTGGGACACATAATTAGGCAGATTTGAAATATTATAAAATCCTGGCTGATATAGCCTACCTCCTACCATGAACTCTCCAGCCCAGAGACGGGGTTGCACTTCCTTCAGCTGCTCTTTCTTACATAACCCAGACATTTTTGTTATGAGCCCCTATTTTATTTACCTTTAGGCCTCTTGCCTTCTTGGTCACTGTTCCTGCTTCCTTCCTCCCTCCCTCACTACTCCTTCTTCTCCTCTTCCTCCTTCTCCTCCTTCTTCCCCTCTCTCTCTCTCTCTATCTTCTCACAAGGCCCAGGCAGAATGGTGGTTATGTCCACTCTGAACTCTCCCAGATGTCTCTGCCTCTGCCTATATTCCCCCTTATAACTACAATAAAAACTTGAACCCCTTAGAAACAGTCATGGCCTCCTTTTATTTCTTTCTCATTCAATCATGATAAGGCCAAAAAATAAAAATTATCTTTAAAGCATGTTCCACAGCTGTTGTAGATTGATGCATCCTAAAATACACTCTTATTAAACAACTCTTGATTGGATTATAAAAAATCACCTACAGAGGAATGACCTCTTCATGGGATTAAAGGTGTGGATCTAGAAATGACTGAAATTTTTACCAGTTTTGATTACTAGTAAGCGATGCAATGGAGGACTAAAGAAAACCAACAAATTCATTCCTAGAAATATCCTAATGGTAAATTACAGCTAATGACAAAGGATGAGATCCCAATATAAATTTGAAGCAAGTATGTAAATAATAAGCTTTGCAGTCTACGAAATACAAATGTCATTAATTAAACTTACAAGAGACATTAATAAACTTTTACACTCACCAAGAGATATTAATACAATCTATCAGGATAAGGCTTTAAGTGAGCAGACTTTAGCAAGAGCTCTGTGTGTGTGTGTGTGTGTGTGTGTGTGTGTGTGTAACTAGAATTTCATCTACTTTTAGTATAAATGTCCTACTATTGGCAAAAAAAAAATCACATATAAAGAACAGAGCTTTATAAACTTACAAAAACTAAACTAAGTTGACTGTATGCAGTTTCGGTGCTCACGAGTGCTTTATTCGAAACTTTCCTCTTTAGAGCACCTTTTTAATAGGAAAGCATATTTAGGTGATTATAAATATTCTTAAGGATCAACCAGAAGTCTGTTTTAGAAAGGAGGAAAAATGGTTTCAAGCCCCCAAACTTGCGTCTTTTTCTCTGGCTCTGATGGGATTCCGATAATTACCACAGCACTGCCTTAGAGCTGCTTGCTCGGCTGAGTCCAGGCTCTTGCCTGAGATCAGTCAGCACAGAAGGAGCCAATGCTCCCAGGGCTTCACACTTCAGCATCTCCTGCCGCCACCCACGAACCTGCTTGTTTTCCATCCTTCACTTTGGTATCCACATAAGATCCCTTTCTCCTTACTTCTGAAGAAAGAAAGCAGCAGCAAGTGTTAAACACAGACCCCTGAGGTTCTCAGAACCGGATGGAAGGCCTCACTTGTCCTCTATCTACATGCTCACTAAATGAAACACTATGTAGCAATTAGAACGTGAACTCAGAAGACGAGGGATTTGGGTTCAAATCTTAACCTTAAGAATTCCGGGGGTGACATGGCATAAGTTACTAAGCACCTCAGATCCCACGTCTAGTAAATACGACAATCACGATGCCACAGTCAGGCCCAAGTCACTCTGAGGTGAGCTCACCTGCAGCATGGGCCCAGAGCCGGGCAGGGAAGGCCCCTCTGTGCCCGGGTAAGACGCTATCTATGAAGTGTGAAGTCACTTACCCTGGTGCCGAACACCAACCTGACATTTCACACTGGGTATCCCACACACCTCACAGTAGCGCGTCCAGACACAATCTCGTTGTCTCCATCAAGCCTGCCCTGGTTGTCATCTGTACGGTGTTCTCTGTCTCCTCAAGGAAGAACTCCCTCCCTACTCCTCACACCAAGGCCAATCACCCCAAGTTTGACCAGTTTTACCTCCAAATTCCAGCTGAAATCTACCTCCTTACCATCTTCACAGCCTTGCTCACTATTCATGCCAGCCACTCTCGTAGAAGAAGAGCCCCACCTCGGGGGTCGGGTCCCCTTGATTTTCCAAGCACAGATTTCTCAGAATTAAAATGTAAACATGCCCCCATCTTGCTCAACACTCCTCAGGGGCTTCGGAAGGCAACAGGGATAAACTCGCTCCCATTCCAGATCTAGACCACAGGGCACCGCTCCTCTATTACAGGGTGAGACCTGCTCCTTCCTGCGTGCCCCTGGCTGCATCAAGAAGCCATCCCTCTCATCTTCACAGGGCTCACACAGGCTCAGCTCACACAGGCTCAGTTCTCAGGCAGACGCCACCGCTTCTCTGTCCTCTGGCTAAAGTCCTCTGGCTAAAGGCCCCTTCCCAAAGTCTGTCTTGGCATAGTATTACTAAGGAGGACATTCCCTGGCTTTGAGATTTCCTTTGTTCGTTTTGCTTCATTTTTCCCCACACTGAGGCCCTTTCCTTTCCTCCAGGGCACTTACTACAAACTTTAACTAGTCACTAATTCTTCTTACGTCCACAATGCAAATTCCACAGGGGCCGGCAGCACAGGTTTCCTGTCTGTTTTTTTCCCAGGATGCACCTGGCACAATAGGCATTCAAATTGGGGTTATATTCCAATTTGAACCAGACGTACTATCTTACATGTATTATCTCACCTACTCTTTTACTCTCACCAAAGCATTCACCGTCCCCATCTTAAAGATCGGGAAATAATGGGAAACACTAAAGTGTAGAAACAGCTTCCAACGCAGGTCAGCCCTGAAATGCCAGGCTGTTTCCACCACATCACACCCTGCTGACCCATCCCAGTTCCCGGTACCAGGACTCAACTCTGCCTTCACAGGCCTCCTCCCTGTCCCTGGCTAGTCACAGGCTCCCATAGGTCATGACTCTTGGTGGTAATGGTTCCAATGTGGTGCTTGCCTCTCCAGTTACACTTGTCAGTATTTAGGAAGCATCTGGTTGCCACCACCGGGGAAGTGCTACTAGGTTCTGGTAGGTAGAATCTGGGACTCTGTTAACCACCCCTGCAAGGCACAACAGTCCCTCAAAACACAGAATGGTCCCACCCAAAACATCATGAAGCTCAAACGGGTTGCAATTGCCAAAGGAACTAGGTCGGACATGACTTTCTTAGTCGCTGTTGCATAGCTGTTGAAGAGACACCAAGACCATGGCGATCCTTACAAAGGAAAGCATTTAACTGGGCTTGCTTACAGTTTCAGAGGTTTGTCAGCATGATTGAAAGCATGCTGGGACACAGGCAGACATGGTGCTGGAAAGGAGCCAAGAGTTTACATCTGTATCCAAAGGCAGCAAGAAGAAAAAGACACTGGGCCAGGCTAGAGTTTCTGAAACCCACCCCACAGTGACACACTTTCTCTAATGACGCCATATCTCTTAATCTCCCAGGTAGTACTTCTCCCCAGTGAGACACACACACACACACACACACACACACACTCACACTTGTATGTAAATATATGAGCCTATAGGGGGCATGGGGGGCATTCTTGTCCAAAGCACCACAGTTACCTTTTTAATGATTCTACAGATGGCACCCTACATTGCAGTCCTGAACCATTAGCATGTTTTCTGCACACGCACGTTCAATAGGAATAGGAATATTTCTCATGGTCCCCCTGAAACAGAGCCCTCTCCAACTACAGAACCTTCTTCCTTCTTTTGATAAAGGTCAGGATACAATTTTGAGGAAACAATAGATTAAGAGAAACTACAGCAATTGGATAATTCATGTGCCCATTTCAAGGAAGTGGGAAGAGCAGCGATGCAGGCTCAGTGGGTAAAGGTTCCTACTACAAAGCCTGAAACGTGAGGTCTAGCCCAGGCACCCACATAGCAGGAAGAACTGATTCCTGAGGTCCTCCTCTAACACACAAGCACCGCAGCACATGTACACGCACAAACGCACGCACAGGTGTGTGTGCTCATGTGTGCGCTCGCACAAGCACATACACACATGAGTAATAAATGAAAAAAGGAAATAAAATGAGGGGTACAGATTTACAGTCCCAGCAGACTGCAGTCATAAAGGAATTCCCATGTACCAGTGGTGCCAATCTGTGTCTGGAAAGCTCAGTGGTTGGCACAGGACTTAGGAGGCAGTCCCCAGCACTAAAAACAAACAAACATTTCAAACCCACCTCCTCCAGTGTGCTTCCTTCTGCCATTTTCCCAGCCCTAGACACACAATTAAGGGGTCTAATGTGTGGACTATGGGATGCTTCAAGTTTTCAGATATTGCCAGTGTATAGCTCAGGTTAAGAACTGCTGTTCTAATTCAGATCTCTCATCTTACACAAGACCAAGTCAAATGTCAAAAAGCAAAATACGTGGCTCAGAAACCCAACAAGTTTGCGGCAGACCTGGAAAGAACCGCAGGAGAGAGTAAGGAAGTCCTTGCTTCATTTCCTTTACTGTTACAATTATCCTGACAAATAGCAACATAGGGGTGGGGGAGGTCCAAGGGCTTCAAATGCCAGGTTATAGCCCATTACTGCAGGGAAATCCACTCAAGAATGTATGTAACGTCACACTCACAGTCGAGAGCAGAGAGAGAATAAACGCGTGGATTCATCTTTGCTTGCCTGTTCTCACCAGCTTTCTCTGCTCTTGGACTGTTCAAGACCCCTGCCTAGGGAATGGAATGGTACAGCCAACAACTGGCTGGGTTTCTTACATCAGTCAACAGTCAAGATAATCCTCTACTGGCCACCCAACCAGATCTACATAGTTCCTAAAACTCTCTTCCCAGGTAATTCTAAAGTAGTGTCAAGCTGATAGTTACAATTAACCAGAACAGAGGAGAGGAGAAACAAAAAGCAAACCTTACTGAAGGGTAGTGCTAACTGGACTTTTCCAGTTAGTGTCCACTGCCTGCCTTTCTCTGCCTTGACCCCAGACCCCGGAGGTGGCTCTACAGGTCACTTCAGTAGACCTGACAGTGAAAGGCAGGGCAAGCAGGAGAACGGAGTGTGGGGAGATTGCGCAGCTCCTCCTGGGTGGCCTTGCTCCCTCATCCCTCAGCGCAGCTGCCCACACCTCCTGACAAAGCCTTGTTTCTACAAGCCTCGCATCTCCCTTGAGTCCATTCCCCCCGCTCTGTGGACCTCAATGGCCTGACAGCGTTTATAGGTTTCTCAAACCTGTTCATAACTCTGAAAATAGCTCAGTTATTAATGCTTCCTGCCTGAACACAGAAATCTATACAGACACATCTACGAAGCAGGATGCGCTCTCCGAGCTGGGAGCTGCTTAGAGGCAACCCATATGATTTACTGTGGTCAGGAAAGTTTGATAAACACTTTCAAGGTTCTCCCTCCACCATTGCCTGTGTAGCTCGAAACTTCTAAAAATGAACATTTCGAGAACTCTTTGTCACCACTGAATTAAGTCATTATGACCATCTCTAAGAAAGCCTATGTTCACACTAACTGTTCGTCATTGTCCCGCACCCTCAGCAGTGAAAAGGGACACCTGGTAGGTGGTTTGCCAGTGCCCAGCGCACAGGAAGAAATGCTCCAACAGTTCTAACATGTGCCACCATCATGGAGCTCCAAGTTAGGACATTTGTTCTTACACAGGAATAACGCCACTTTGTCACAGCCAATACACAGTTGATAGAGCTGAGCAGCTACAATTAAGGCAAGCAACAAGTGACTATGAAATGCCACAACACGGAAGACCCGGGAGCCATTTTCAAGTTCCACACTGAAATACAACTTTCACCCACTCTGGGACGGTAAAAGAGGAAAGGAAACAGCTTTCAAAGACATGGAAACTGCTGGAACCCTCTACAGGATGAGCACCTTTCTGATGCTCCGGGAGCATGGTGCCAGGGAAGAATCACTGCCGCTGCCAGTCCTGGGGGTGCAGAGCCAGAGCTGACCCAGGCACACCAGGTCTGGTCATGCACAGAACCCTCCCTCCAGATGCTGTGTGGCCTGACAGCAGATGTTCACACAAGAGGACAGCGACTATGGTGTTCCTCCCAGTTCCACACACCTGGTGACCTAAGTCCAAGGAGAACATAAGACTGACTCACTCACTGTACTTCCACTTACAATGCCAAACGAGCAAATCAAGAGAAACGCTGTAGTGAACAAAACTGTATTTCTGCAAAGGGCATTACTAAATCCAAATACAAGTCATCGGTGTAAGAAAACCCAAAGGAAATTCACTGTAAAATACGGGGGAAAAAACAGTATCATTTAAAATCTATAATTGTCTCTCCCTGAAATAAAAACAATCCGTTCCTTTACTACGATTGCTGTTTATACCAGCCATTCACAAAGGCTGGAGATTTCTTGTCATGGGATCCGAAACCAGGGTCACGCATTTGCTTTCACAGTAGGACCTGATGCTGCTAAATGCTTTAGACACGAACATGCATCAGTCATGGAATTTTTAGTTTTGCTCCTTGGGCACCCCTGAGTAGGGCAAGGGATAACTCCACATAACAGAGAAGGCCCTCAAAGTGAGCCTGAAACCAAGCCCAAGCACTGTGCACCAGCTCTGGGTGTTCGGCCTCATCCTCTGTACCACGCTGCCTCCCCAAGGTGAATTTAACCTATACACTGGCCAGGTTCTCAAGCTAGCTACCAAGAGGCATGGCGAAAATAATGAATTTGCCTAATCTTGGCCCAACTACAGAAAGAGAAAATATTGTAACAGTGTGAGCCTTCTTGAACCCACAAACACATAATCGTGCCTAGCTTACAGTGTCTCAATGGCTGCGGTAAGAGGCTATCCCCACAGGAAGGCTGATGTTGCTGTATGGCCCGTCTAACCCCAAATTCCAGGCTTGAAGCACCCCAAACATGTAAGGTCATTAAGGAAAAGTGAAAAATATTAACAAGATATCACTAGTAACTAAATAATTCAATAGCCAAAAGCCACTGTGGCAAAAAAAAATTAAAAAAAATAAAAAATTCTACAGGATCTTAATGAGGGACTCGGAAAAATTAGGCCTGCTAATCCAAACTTCTATAAACTTGCCTTATCGGACAAAGTCAATCAGAAAGCAAACCCAGAAGGCGACCCACACGTGAATGCTTGCTTCAACTTTCTTTCCGGCACACAGTTACAACCCATCCATTTGGTGCATGGAAGAAAGATGAGAGATGCCAGCAGGGAAGGTTAAAGCTTGGGCATCCAAAACACAACACAACCTGGAAAGTGACAGAACCACGAAGTGCCACCCGCAGTGTTTGCGGCCAAGAAGGGAAAAAGCTCGCTAAAATTTAATTATAAGTTTGGCAACTTTCTAAGACAGGAACCTGAGTATTTCGAGCTCCAGGAATCGCTCCCATCCCTAGGCAAGCCATCCACCGAGATAACGGCCAAGCCAGCGGCAAAGAGTGGACTGTCGCTGCAGGCATTAGCCCGGTCTCCTCCGCACGGACCGGCCCGCCCGCCGCCAGCCGAGCTGCTGATGATCTCCAGGCCATGTTTTTAAAAGCCCGGGCGAACGGCGGGGCGAAGGGTGCACGGAGCTGGGCCCCCGGAAGGAGCGGGAAGGAGCAGAGGAGGCAGGAGCGTCCCGGGAAAAGTCGAAGAGGACTGCTAACTGGCTCACCTAGCAGCAGCGTGCTCCAGGTCCGGCCGCGCCCGCGCCGCAGGCCCAGCGCCCAGCGCAGCCCGACCGCCAGGCGGCCCGCGAGGCCGTCCGGGGCGGGCGCAGCGGTCTCTGCGCGGGGCCCCTTCCTGCCCGCCGCGCCTCTGCGCCCCGGAGACGGCGGCGCGCGCTCCAGCCCCGGCTCTCCGGCGCCCACCTCGGATGTCCCGCTCATTGGCGGCGGTGATGAGCGGGCCGTCCGGGGTGGCCTGGGAGCCGCGTCCCGGTGCTTGCTCCGCGCCTGCAGGACCATCTTGGCATAGTCGCGCCCGCTAGCTGCGCGCGCCCGGACGGCAGCCGGGATCCGCGGACTGGCGGTCGCTCACTCCGGCCGGCGAGGGCGGGCCGGGAGGCGGGGACAGCGCGGGCCGGGCGGCCGCTGCCTACTGCTGGGCGGCCGGGAGGCGGCGCCGGACTCGGGCGCCTCCGCGGTTGCCGCTCTCGGGTTGCCACGGCGACAACGGAACGCCGCGGGGCGGAGGCGGGGACAATCTGCGAGTGGCGCGGCCCCGCCTCTCCAGCGCGCGCGCCCCGGCGCGTTCCGGCCAGCAAGCGCGCACGCGCGAGCTGCGAGCGGGGCGGGACCGGCGACTGGGGGAAATGTGCGGGGACGACCTCCCGGAAGCGGCCGTGCGCCCTCGGGGACAGGCCGTGTGGCGTGTGGCGCCGGGTCGCTCGGGGAGGCAGCTCAGAGCGTGCGCTTTCGTAGTTCTGTGCCTTAGACTTGGGCATGAAACTAACGGGGTAAAGTGTGGCCTCGCCCTTCTAAGAATCAGCTTTCTGGCACACCGCTGAGAAGCTGGGGCCGGGCCGAATATTCAAATAGTGCCTGTCCCATGGGATGGAACGGGAATGTAAACTGAAAGCCTAGATAGGAAACCAAACTAAAGGCATAAGAGAAAAGAGACTGTCGGCAAGGGTTATCGACATGTTACTTTTACCTGCTGCATCCTATCTTTCTTACCAGAAAGTATGGAAACTGTTGAGATGGGAGTCTTGAAAATAAATTTTCTCCTAGCAGAATGTAGGAGTAAATGAAGAAGCCCAGAGAAAGTTTAAAGGAAAGGAGGGTGGACAGAGAGAGAGAGAGAAACTCATTACTATTTGCACAAAGCCTTGGAGGATTGCAGTAGAGAGACTCATTTTTTGACTCCTATCCGAGTGAACTTGCTCCGAGAAGTGTGGATTTTGGAAGGCACATGGTTCTGCTTTTGTCCATTGTGATTACAGGGTTTTCAGGTAGCTGTGGCTTCTCTTGCTCACCTCTTTATTAATATCAGAACTCATTAACTCAGTCAAGAAGAATGGATTTTGTGAAAGGACTTAGCGCTATATTCCACCTTGTAAGTTTCCTGAGTTTGGATATTAAATTATGTATTGAGACAAGGAGCAACTGTTTAAGACACTTGTGTAAGAAAGTGATTGACTGTGTTCCACGGAAGGCTTGTATTGTGAAATAAGATTTCCGGTCAGTCTAGTGTTATTTCCGGGGTTGGAGCTGAATTTGTCACCCACCAGATTAAAAGAAACTTTACCCAGTGTCTGCCAAAGACCATAACAGTAAAGTCATTGCTAGCGTGTTTATTAATTAGAAAACACACAGAGCTACAGTATTTGATTGCTTGTCCCTCAGATGTGGAGGGGTCAGGACTGCTTCTCAGTCTGTTTGTCCAGTGGAGTGTCACCGGGAATGTCAGCCACACTCAGGGCAGGCCCCATGCTCAGGAGGTCTTGGCCTACAGAAAACAAGCTCTATCGTTACGTTTTTGTGGAGGCTTTTTTTTTTTTAATTGTTTCGGATTTTTTTTTTTTGTCATACTGGTCTTTTGTTTGTCCTAATTTTCATTTTTTGTACTTTTGTGGGAAGAAAATTGGGTAGGTTCTGGGTGGAGAAAAATGATCAAAATAGTTCATAGGGAAAAATCTAAATAAAACATGTACAAAACCAAAAAACTTCTGTATGTTTGCTTCCTACAAATTCTGGGCCCTGTAAGTGAACTTGAGGGAAGAAAAATCAAAACAAAACCGACTTCCCTTTAGCTGACGCCATTGTAGCAGATGACTTTCTTGTTGAATAAATGAGTGAGTATAAGAAGTAGCGTAACTGAACAATCATTCATAACAAGATGGCCCTAGTACTTACACCTCCACATAGTTTGAGTTTCTGGAAGAAACCAAATCTTTCCCTACTCATCTTCAAGTGCATCAAGAACCCACTCAGAACTTGGCTGAACATTTGTTTTACTGACTTGAGAGAGGACCATGTATGAGTGGGGCAGTTAGATCTCACTTAGTTCCTCTTCTGTGATGAGCAATCCTGAGCAAGGGCAGCTCTTGAGCAATTGGGGGTTTTTGCTTGGTTTGGTTTGGTTTGGATTTAAACTGGTGATTTTTAACAGGCATTATGATACATACTTGCAATCTTAACACTTTGGGCTGAGGTAAAGCAGTGGAATCTCAAGTGTGAAGCCAGCCTGTACTATACAGCAATACTCTCTCAATAAATAAATAAATAAACAATAAAAAAAAAGGAAAGTGATCATTCTAGAACCAGGTCAAAGTTCTTGTTCCCATGCCTGGCATAACTCTCCTATCCACACCCTTCCCTTTTTGAATCTCAGTTTCCCCATCCTGTCATAAGGAAAATAAAAATAGCTACCTGACAAGTTTGTCAGTTTAGAGAGAGAGAGAGAGAGAGAGAGAGAGAGAGAGACAGAGAGAGAGACATAGAAGGGGGGGGGGGAGAAAGAGAAAAATTAAAGTTCCTAGCAATTATATCCACTGAAACTGTTGCTCTATAAAGGTTCAATGGGACTTGGGCAAAGCAATTGTTTTAAGTGTTCAAAGCCCTGAGAAATAAGAAAAAAGAGTATGTGTGGTCCTGCCAGAGACTTGTGCTGACAGTCCAAGATACTCTGAGGCAAGAGGTCAAGGGTCGCCCTAGATCTCAGTTCTTTCAGCATCAGGCTTCTCGGGTCTGAGCTGTGGCTCCCTCACTGATGGTCCCCTGCTTCTCACAGGTGCTTTACATGATAATGTCCATTTCATGCATCATTAAGCCGAGACAAAATAGCCGGCCACTCCTGTTGCCCGGTCCCCCAGAGACAGGACCTTTCACACAGGGACAGCAATACAGCTGATACTGAGTCTTAGGAGATACTCCAGACTCCATTTAACCTTTACAAAATCCAGAGGAGCCAGAATCCAGTTTATTCATCTCAGGATCCTTAAATTAACACCTGCCACAAACTGGTGGATATTTGAAAACTACACACACACACCCCCAAAATGACAAACTGAAAGCTGCATTTTAATGCACATGATCCCACGAATCGATACAAGGCTATAATAAATGTAAATTAAGCATTAGTGCTGGGGTTCTTTACTATGCTTTCTTTCTGTGCTTCAGTGATATATCAGAAACATAATCCCTTCCGTGAGAGTGTGGAAATGCTAGCCTGAGACAAACAGCCAGGACCCAGAAAGAACTACTGCTCAAGAAAGGATCCAAGTCTGATCCCTGAGCAAATCTCAATCCTTTTCCCATTGAAATAGAAGATCTGTATTGAAAACACTTTGTGTGTAACTTTAGGAGTAGTGGTAGAGGATATAAAATCGAAGTAAATATAGGATGAATTTTAAAAGTATAAAACCCTAAAGCAAGACAAGTACTGCAGAGAAGTAAATCTTAGTGATAGTTAAGTGTAGGTATCAGGGGAATACCAACTGGATAACGAGGAAAGCAAGTGGGACCAAGGCAAGGCTGAGCTGGGAAACTGGCCTCTGTCTTATTGCTTAAAGCTCTTATTTGGATCTTCAAAATGCTCCCCTTTGTTCTCCTACTCATGGGTACCAGACAAATGTGGAATATCTGGTCTTTATTCTTTGTCCTCTTGAGCCACATCATTTGACCTCTATTTTAAAGAAGGGCCCTTTATAAAGAAGGTTAGTTCCAGATTCTAGTGGCTTACTGGCTTAACAGCTGCTTCCACCAAGACACAAACCAGAATAACCCTGGCTTTTCACTGAAACCTAAATGGGAGCCTAGAGGTCTGTCTTCTGTGTAGCGCCTGGCTTTCAGCAAAGTTCCGACATTAACCTGTCATTGTATTTGTTTTAGTGTAGTCTCTTGAAGTGGGGAGGAAAAATACATAAATTGCTAGTTTATTGCTTTTCATATGTTTTATCTAGTGTCTCTTGTATCTGACCTTGTGATTTAAACCACTCATGTGCCCATGAGAGTTCCCTAGAGAGTTCACTATTGGGCTTAGCTATAGTGTGTAGTCAATCACTCTTTTGCAGAGGAGCATGTCTGTTAAACTAAAGTGGAATTCCAATTATTGAGGGCTTACCAGGCCCCAAGTGTCTTAGCGCATATTACAGACATTAAAAATTCATATGCCAAATCTCTATCCCAGAAGAGCCTAAGGTTTAATTGGTGAGGCAAAATAAGATAGAACAAAATATGGTCATACAACAAAGTGGTTTTTTTAGAACTTAAGGACTAAATTTAGAAGAAGAAATGATGACTGACATGATGGGGGAGTTTCCAGAGGGAAGTGAAATTTAGCTTAGGCATATATTTAGTGCATGTAGAAAGCAATGTGAAAAACTCAAAATAAGCAGGGATAAGCATATTTCTGAAGCCCTTCATGTGTATTTGGCAGAGAGCATGTTTTAATATGACCATCTGAAATCCTATTTAGAATGAAGGGACTGAGTGAGTTGCATTATGAATGGACTGTGAAATGATCAGAATGCACAGCCCATGGTGTGACTTTCAGTACTCCCAGATCTGCCTGGATCAGACAACAGCCAGAGTGCTACAGGATAACGCTCTTGTACACTGTAAAGATTTGTCACTCCTATTGGTTTAATAAAAACGCTGATTGGCTAGTAGCCAGGTAGGAAGTATAGGTGAGGCAACAGGACTAGAATTCTGGGAAGAGGAAAGGCAGAGGCGCAGTCATCATCCAGAAACAGAAGAAGGTGAGAATTCCTTGCTGAGAAAAGGTACCAAGTCACACGTCTACACATTGATAACAATTATGGTTTAATTTAAGTTGTAAGTAGTAGTAATAAGCCTGAAAAATAAGCCAAACAGTTTATAATTAATAAAAGCCTCTGTGTGTTTATTTGAGACTGAATGGCTGTGGGGCAGAAACTTCCGTCTACACTATCTTGGGAATAATGGAAGACAAGAGTCCACCTCTAGCCTCTTTGAACCAGAACTTGCTATCTATCATGCTTCCGTGAACTTACCAGAACCCCAAGCCATCCTTTCACTTGCCCACAGGCAGATTAGGACTAATTCTCTCACAATACATGGTCAGTCTCCTATCACCAGTGCATAGGTCCTTGTCTCCACAAGAGCCACAGGTAAAGGGCTTGATTTTCCAACTTATGGTACTGTCGGGATGTGATAGAAGAGGCATGATGATATATATACATATATATATATATATATATATGTGTGTGTGTGTGTGTGTGTGTGTGTGTGTGTATCCCCTGCCACCTCTGATTCCTGACTGTCATGAAGTAAACAACTTTGCCCCATCATGTGACTTTTAATCTTTTTTATTGATTTTATTGAGCTATACAATTTTCTCTGCTCTCCTTTCTTCTTCCTCTTCTACCTTCTCTTGTGGCTCCCACACTTTCAATTTACTCAGGAGATCTTGTCTTTTTCTCCTCCCTATGTAGGTCCATCATGTGATTTTTTTTTTTTGATGTTCAGCCTTTCCTCGGGCACAGAACAGTCTAACCAAATGTTCATGCACTGACACCTCGAAAGTGAAAATGAAAATATAACTTTCTTACTTTGCTTGTCTCAGTTATATCACAACAGAAAGCTGACCAACACAAATAAATGAAGTCCAGAAATGGGGCATTGATATAGCCTGAGTTGAGCATAAAGTTTGTAAGTCTCTGAAACAGGCTTGTGGAGGAAACTTGGGAAAGGTTTATAAAGCAAGGTAGAAAAAGCCTGAAATACTGTAAATATGAACACGTGATTCTGAAGGGAGCCCAGAAGACCAGAACCCCAGTAAAGATGCAGATGAGGAAGCTTGCATTGATAGAGCTTCAGAGGGAAAGCAAGTGTTGAGAATGGAACTAACTCAAAGTTAGTGACACTCTAACAATGAGCTTGTCTATATTCTGCCTGTGCCCTGAGACTTTGTAAAATGATCAGTTTAAAGGTGATAGGCTAGTTTACACATGAAGAAAAATTAAAGACACTACAGCATGCAGACACTGGCATGGATATTGCTGACCTTGCTGAGCCAGATTTACACTAAAAAATCATAAGCAAAACATGTTTGAAAAATTCACAATTTGAACAAAATGACTGCATTAAGTTCTGGTTACTGAAGATATTAACACCATTGAAAAGAAGTCAGCCACTCTGCCCTGAGAGAAGGTAAATGTGTTTGAGGGCATCTTGGGGATCAGCAAGTTCCACCCACCCAAGCTTGCATAAACTTTCGCTTTGAGGAGGACACTGGCCGCCAAGCATTTGTACATTTAGCCATCTGGGCATGCGGAGGCTGTGGCCCAAGTAGGCATTATCAGTTGTACTGATTTTACAAGCATACTAAATATGAGTTGTGGGACCATGGAGGCTTCCATACGAGGCTTCCATACAGAGTTCTTAAAAACTAGGGAAGCCTGAAAGTGTGTGGCAGGGTCAGGGTTCCTGCAGGCAGCCTAGGAGATGGTAATTCATGAAAATGAGCAAAGCTACAGCTGTGACAGACAGTTGAGAGGGACAGAAGGACATAAGCCATGGCACTGAAGAGACGACTCAGTGAGAATTGAGACTGCTGCCCAAGAATGAGGCCTGGAATTTGATTCCCCAGCACTCATGTAAAATGGCAAAAACAAAAACCCAAGTATTCAAAAAAAAAAAGTCAACTTCAGATTCAATGAGAAACTATAACATTTCATATAGAAGACACTACGAATAAATTGAGGTCACTAAGGACCTACTAAACTTACATAGGAAATAAAGTCACACAAAGTCGAATTTAGTTAAAGAAGCACACCCAGGTTCTCTTGGCCTGGAAGAGCATAACTCTGCCAGGTGTAGACAGGCCAACCCTGGGTATCGTCTACCTGGCAGAAGCAGCCCTTGTCTAACTGTAGATAACCATGACAATTTTACATGGTTATTCTCCCCATTAATCCAGACAACAAAACCTTGGGATCTGTCTCTTTGAAACAAGTTTAATTACTCAGAATTGTAACTTGGGGCTATAAAACTATATAAACTGATGAGGGGTTCATTGTAATGTACTCCCTTACCATAGGTCAAGAGCAACACAGCTAGCCAGTCATGGACTGCAACCACTCAAACCATAAGTCAAAATGAAATTTTTTTCACATGTTAAGTTGATTATCTCAACATTTGCTGTAATAAAAAGTTTATCAGCAGTGCACAGTACATATCTGTAGCATGAGCAAATCAGGTCTTGCTTGGCAAAACTCTGACACAGATTTCGGATAAGTAGGTCAAAGACTGATGAAGGTTCATTCACTATTCATTTCAAATTACTCATTATTTTAAAGATCTTGCACAGTTGGATCTAAAATAGCTTTGTGGGTGAGCTGACACAGACTGATCTGTGACTCCCTCGCCAGTTTATTGTAGCCACAAAACTCACACAGACATGTGTCTGTTGCCTTCCCTCTCTCTCATGATGAAATAAACACAACTGGGGTTCTAAGAAGTTACTTGCAGGGCACACACAGTCCTTTAAGTATTAGCCTTAAAGTTTAATCTGCAGTTTTGTTTCCTTCCTGGGGGTTAGATTTACAAGGAAGATTGACTTGAGTACCCAGTACAGCAAAGACTAGTCCTTGGGAGCAACCCCAGTGTAGCTGGAGTTTTCTCTGGGCCACCAACCAGCTCCCAAATGAAGACAAAGAGACTTATTATTAATTATGAATGCTCAGTCTTGACTTAGGCTTGTCCCACTAGCTCTTAAAACTTAATTTAACCTTTTTCCATTCATCTACATTTGCCTCGGGGCTTTTTGCCATTCTTTCATTCTGTATGTGGTTACTTTCCTGCTTACTCTATGTCTGTCTGACTGGCCCCTGCTGACTCCCTGGTGTCTCTTTTTGATTCTCCCTCCAGCCTAAATTTCTTCTCCTACTTACTCTCCCTGCCTGGAAGTTCTGCCTATAACTCCTCCCTCTCCCTCACTATTGACCATCAGGTGCCTTAGGCAGGCAAGATAAAATAGCAACACATCTTTATATAATTAAACCAATGCAACACATCTTCACATGGTTAAAGGAATACTCCACAATGCTCGGACAATCAGAGCAGAGCCACACACTCCTGTGAAGCTGCAGAAGATAGGCAGGGAAGCGATGGTAGCAGTACTAAACGTCCTCCAAGCGAGAGGCAATGTCTGAAAAGTCAGCCTCATCACAGCATCACAGGAATCGGACTGTTTCAGCAACTGTTTGCCAACTGAGTGTCTTCTCAAAGTCCCTGACTATTTAAGATGGCTGGAAGAAAGATTAGAGTGAGGTGTAAGGAGGACAGAGGATCCTGACAAGGACAGCACAGGTAGAGGAGACAAGATGGATGGAGAGAGTGAAGGGAACAAGTTAGCAGAGGAGCCGCTCACTAAAGCAGAGGTGAAGCTGCTGTTTCCTGGGCATAGGGCCTCAAAGAAGACCCTCTGGGGTCCCATGCCTCCTGCTGAGCCCAGGCTGCTCTTACCACAGGAGATCCACCATAACCTATCTGGATAGCAGTCTTTCAAATTAGTTTCATGCTAAAGACCATGCATCTGCTGTAAAAATAATAACAGTAATAATAAATTATATTTGTTCACAATAATATGAATTATTATTATCCTTCTTAATGACAACAAGGAAAAGCTTTAGGAAGTTTGCTTAAAATAATAATGCAGGTTATTAGTCCCCATCCCTAGGAGTTCAAGGTGGAATCTTGCTATGCTCCCCATGCAGGGTGCTACATGCTGTGGCTTCTGATCACAGCTTGCAGCTGTCTCATTTAAGGCACAGAAATCAGTGACGAGTGTTGGAGGCCACACTTCCAAATAAGTATTTTTCCCCTCTGTTTTTGTTTCTGGAGCACAAATATTTTTCTTCAACTAATTTTTAGCAGTTTGTATGCCTGTGAGGAATGCAAAACAACAACAAAAACCATGCACACAGTCTTTTTTTTTTTTTTTGGTTTTTTTCGAGACAGGGTTTCTCTGTGGCTTTAAAGCCTGCTCTGGAACTAGCTCTTGTAGACTAGGCTGGTCTTGAACTCACAAAGATCCGCCTGCCTCTGCCTCCCGAGTGCTGGGATTAAAGGCGTGCACCACCACCGCCCGGCGCACAGTCTTTCTAGAAACCAAGGGGAAAGTAATAGAAAGAAGTTTTCATGTTCTTTCATCATCTTTCTTGAAGCCTTAAAGTAGTGGCCAGTGAATATACCTATATGAGTTCTTTAGTCATTCAAGATAGATCCTGAAATTAGATCTTGACAATATCGCCAAAGAAACAACAGGGAAAATTAGAACAAGCATTATTCATAAAACTGATTTCGTTTTCATATTTAGGAATGTGTAAACAATAATATTCCAGAGGTGGAAGAACATAGGAGGTTACCTGACCCTTCTTGAAACAGGCAGGGAAGGGGGTAACTAGGGTACCCATGAGTCTCCATGGACACTTGTGGTTTGAATGTGAAATACCGCATGGGCTCACATTTGAACCCTCAGATGGTTGCACTCCTTGGGAAGGTAGCTTTCCTGGAGGAAGTGTGTTACTGGGGTGGGCTTTGATGCTTTATATCCAGCCCCACCTCCTGTTTACCGTGTGTTTCCAGAGTTTGGTTACAATGTAACCAGCCAGCCTCCTGCCACCAAGCCTTCCGTCATTGATATATTTCTTCCCAACCATGATGGATTGCGTCCCACTAGAACTGTAAGCCAAAATAAACCCATTCTTCCTTAATTTGCTTTGATCAAAGTTTTTATCACAGCAATGGGAAAACAATTAAGATAGTGCCCATAGTCTATCCTCAAAGCTCTGGGCTGTGAAAGTTACTTGAGATGCATTAAGAACAGCTGACACCTAGCCCTCACTCCAGGACCTGGAGGTGTTCCTCAAGTGACTCTGGCAAATGGGCAGACTGAGACCTACAGCTTTGGGGTGAGAACAAAGAGCTGCCTCTCAGATGGAGTTGAACCATGGAAGAGGCTTTCACGTGGCTCAGCGCTAGTTCTCCTGTGGGTCCCTCTTCTCTTTCACACATCCTGGAGGGGAGGCTGTCTTGGCAACTGTCTCCTTTCCATTTGAGCCTCGTCTGGAGTATCCCCAGCACATGGGCCAGGCCATCAGCACACAGAGCCATGTGCTTCTAGCACTTGTTAAAAAGTGCTCTGTCGCCGGGCGGTGGTGGCGCAAGCCTTTAATCCCAGCACTCGGGAGGCAGAGGCAGGTGGATCTCTGTGAGTTCGAGACCAGCCTGGTCTACAAGAGCTAGTTCCAGGACAGGCTCCAAAGCTACAGAGAAACCCTGTCTCGAAAAACCAAAAAAAAAAAAAAAAAAAAAAAAAAAGTGCTCTGTCCACCTGAGCTCACTTCCCTCTCCACCCCCACCCGCAAGAGGCCAGAAACAACAAAAGCTGAAGTGATGGGTGAGGAGGAAGAAATGAAGCGAAACACAAGAGTGGAGAGGATCTTCAGGTGCTTAGAAGAAAAGCTCTGTGTCAAATCCCAGTTTTCTCACAGTCAGGAGCACGGATCATCTCAGGAGGCAGTCAGGAGATGTGGGGGTTTTCAGCAGCCTGCAAACAAAAGCTCCCCAGGCTTTGCAAGTCCACCTGCGGTGTGACTCAACACAGTAAACACGTGTTTGTTCTTCACACCCTATCAGACAGCAGGACAAATAGAAGAGGAAAGTCTCACTGTTCCAAATGGTACCACTTGAAAGCCAGTCCTTCGTGCACATGAGTGTGTGGAAGTCTCACAGTAATCTACAAGGGGCATGCTGCCATCCCCGGTATTGTCGAGAAGGAACACGGAGAGCTGAGGTTACACAGCTAGTCAAGGGGACACTCAGGTCTCTGCGACTGTGCCCTTGAGATTACTACACTTGCTGTTGCGATGTAGTATTCATAAAAGGCGGGCACCGTGTTTCACGGTTCCCCTTAAAAACTCAAAATTACTTCTTCGAAAAGGTGGCGATCGCTACAATCGTAGGCTTTCACAGTATGTTCAGAGCAATGGAGTGTAGCACTTTTAGGGGGATTAACTTGACTCGCCTTTAATTTATATATTTGTAAGTAAGCCCTTTGCAGACTGACAAACTATTGTTAGTAACAAATGACTTTTCCCGCTGCTGACAGCCCATTGCAACACCCCAGTGTGTTGTGACACCAGCATGGCTAGGAACCCACTGGCTTGGAAAATAAACCTGAGTGGGAGATATTTATATAACCAAGTGGGAAAGGTAGTTGGAAAATGCACAGAACAAGACATCAGCAGTGCAGTCAGCCTCCTGGCTTAGAGCCTTCCTGGAAACAGACAAAAGAAGAAGAAAAAGAAGAAACTGATGGTAAAGTCGAGGCCTGTGGTGCGGAAGTGGGAATTGGGGACTGGGGATGGAGGTGTTGCTGGAATGCCTGCAGAGAGAAGCTTCTGGATGTCTGGGGGTGCAGGCTTGAGAATAAAGGCCTAGATTTATTGTTGCCAAGGATTTTAGCTCTCCCTGTTGGAGAATGTCATCTAAAAGATCACAGGATCCACCATAAGGGAAAAAAATCAGGGTTTCTCCAAGGCCCTGTGGGTGCTTCCTGGGGCATTTGGCTCTCTGAGTGCCAAGGTAGTTTGTGACTTTGGCGGAGTCACTCGGTGCTACCCTGAGGGGAGAAAGCAGGCGCTTCTTGCATTCCTTTCCAACTTGGAGAAACTGCAAAGTCTTGATAAACATGAAGCCAAGATGGATTCCAGTTCCCACTGGAAAGGGTGGACTCGGTTCTCACGGCTTATTTCCTCCCGTCTTCAATTCTCTCCCAGAAATCCACCCCCAAATTGCTTTCTTTTTCAATTCAGATGAATAGGTTAGTGCAGCCCCTGCGTGTCCATGGTCCAGAGATACTAAGCAATACACTTATCGCATTCAACCCATGCAAGCTTTATCTAGATAAAAACCAGTGGATCTGTATAAGAGCTGTGTGTCAATGACATTTTGTGGAAGCAGTTTGTTTGCATTGTGGATCCTTTGCTTAGATTCAAATGCTCACAATGGGCTTGAGAGCTACCACCTCGCCTAGCCTACTAATTAGCTCAAGGGCCTCAAAGCCTTGTTAGTTGTGAGATGGGATGATTAAAAAGAAACCAATAAAACAATAACAAAAAAACTGAGTTGTAACTTCAGGGCTTTCTAGGGACTGGCCAGTGGACTTGATGTTGAGCATAAACCTGAACAAAACCTGGTCCTACCCTCAAGTCTGGCATAGCAACAAATTGTGTAAGACAGCCGCCACCACAAATCCTCAGTCTGTGGCTGATGGGTGATCTATTGCACTGGGTGAGCGTTTAGTCTGGGCAAGCATGGAGAGGAGCATGGTGGGGCAGGCATATCAGCTAAGGAAGGGCAGCACACACTGAGGGGAGAGGAGAGTAGGGAGGGAGGGAAGGAGCAGGGGGAGGATATAGTGTGTGAATCAGAAAATGCTCATCTTTGGTTCTAGGTCCTTCCGAAAGTCCAGCCACATTCCAAACACTCAAGAACGTGAGCACCCGACATTTTTCTAAGTGGGCTCACATTATTGCTGTCATTTTAGTGTTTCTAGACCAAAAATTAATGAAATGAATTGTATGACCGTTAAAATGACTATGGAACAAAATTTAACCTGTCTTACAAATACAGTTGTCTTCAATAACTTCGCCAAAGACAAATGACTACAGCTCTTAACCAGCTTCTCATGTAAAGACTCAATTGGTGATCAGTGCCTTGCCCACCCCTGAGATTTAAATAAGTTTAAACACTTCATTTTGATCAAGGGTAAGGACCAGGGAAAAGCAAAACTACTAACTGGTAATCTTTCTGTCTCATTCAAAACGACTTTATTGTTACTTTAGAAGGGAAAGTAGTATTTTTATGACTTGGGTGGTTATTCAGTAGAGCACTGTGCACGGAAAAAAAAAAACAGTGGTTTTTAGGTTCAAAACAGTCAAGCATAATGGCATCTGAGAGTCTTCCTCCCTCTTCTGCTTGGGTGTGTGCCAGTGTTCACCAGGCCAGTCCATCTGCCTCAGCCCAGCTATCCCCTCCCCTCCACTGAGCTCTACACAAGTTATTACTTGCATTTAACACAGGAAGAAACTGAGGTCCATTCAACTTTCCAAGCAGCCTACATGGCCTTTGATTCTGAGGTTTGTAGTCCATCTCCTAGATCCCAGGCAGCATTCCTCCCTGTCCCCAGGAATGCATGCTAGAACTGGCAGGGTGACCAGGTAGCAGATCACCAAGAGCGGCTAGTCACAACAGAACTGACGATTCTGCATGAAACAAGTCCTTTGGGACCCAGGTCGCTAAATGCTAGAAGGTCCACAGGGAGGGACCCTGTTGTGGTACCAAGAGGTGCTGAGGACCCTCAGTGTACCAGCCCCAGATGTATAGGTTTTCCCAGCCCAGGCTCAGGGCCCTACAAATGGAAAGGTTCCCAAGAGAATCCTAGCTCTAGACCGTCATCGAGAAAAGGACCAAACCTTCCAGGCTGAGTATGGTTAATTCCCCAAAACATTATAAATGTTTGGTGTTGTTTTAAGCCCGGAAACTCAAAATCATCCTCTGTGCTGCAGGCTGCAAGAAAGCGACTTCCAGGATCACTCTAGAATCAATTCATCCTCCCACTGCAGAATTAACCAGATGACTCCGAGTCTTGGGAAGCAGAGAAGGTTAAGGTATCCCACAAAACGTCTGCCCGTCCGTGTCGCCTCCTCCGGATGGCGTCCAGAGCAGCTTCTTCCCACCCGAGTCGTGCATTATGAATGCTGCTGGTCTCTAGAAACAGGCTCCAAGGATTCTGGCTTTTCCTGGAACCTCGCTGTGTACAGGTGGCTCTGGGTTCTTTGAGAGGTGGCGCTTATCCCACCGCCAGCCTCGATATCCTGACCACTTCTTCACTCATAACTTGATTGTCTGATCCGAATTGAGTACAGACAAGCACCGCAAAGTTGGTTGGGCGTCATCCCACCTGCCTATAGTGTTGATTGCGTCTGATAAATTACATCCCGTCCCTGGACTCACATTTGGCTTAATCGGCAGTGGGAATGTGTGTTGATGGTTTGGTCTAGCTTATTTCCTGTGGTAACTCTTCCCGGTTAAGATTCTAAGCCGTCTACGTCCTCAGCTTTTTCTACTGCCGCGCGTTTCTGTCTGTGCTTCAGGGGACGCTTTACACAGAATCCCATTGAATGGCTCCCCCTAGTGTAACAGCAGTGCAGGAGCTCTGTGCCCAATGCCCATTAGAAGTTCTTTTTCATTCACATACATGTACTACATTTTCATTTAACATCCACAAATGAGGTAAATCAGTAAATATGTATTATTTACGTCTTTAAAATGTCACTTTTCATAGTTTTTCCTTCCACGAATTCTATGACCAGTTAAGATGAACACTGCCAAGCTTCTATTTGTTTTCTAGGTTTATTTTATCCAAGATAGTCTTGTACAGCAGAGAGAAGAAGGGGAGTAGAGAGAAAAGAATGGGGACGGGGAGGAGGAGGGTGATAAGGAGAGGGAGAGGGGAGGAGAAGGAAGAAGAGGAGGAGGAGGAATGTGTGGGAGGAGGAGAAGGTTCCCAGATGGTAAACCTAGGCTATTATTTTGCTTATGCTCTGAAACAAATTCTGTTGCAGCTAATTAGGCAGTATACAGTCGTGAAACTAGCAGAGATGTGCGCAGAGAACATTTTGCTAACTCATCTTTCACAGGACACCAATTCGCTAAGACAGTGGTAGGCATTTTACAAGGCAAGACTTTTGTTTTAGCAGGCCTGAGGCAGAAGCAGGTGCCTCACAAAGCCTGCTTGCCTTTGCTTAGCTCCTCTCCCGATTCTAATTACACAAGAGAGTTTCAGAGCTTCTGGAGCAGAGTGGGGAAATCCTCTGAGGGAGGAAGTCGTGATGTGCAGGGTGAGACTCCCCTGGCTTCCTGCCCTGCCAGGAGGCCACAGTGGACCAACAGCATTCTTGCCCAATTGGAAAGCCATAGTCCTACCTGGTAGGAAAGCAATCTTCTCTACACCCTTCTTTAAGAACTACTTGTTTGCCGGGCAGTGGTGGTGCACGCCTTTAATCCCAGCACTCGGGAGGCAGAGGCAGGCGGATCTTTGTGAGTTCGAGACCAGCCTGGTCTACAAGAGCTAGTTCCAGAATAGGCTCCAAAGCCACAGAGAAACCCTGTCTTGAAAAAAACCAAAAAAAAAAAAAAAGAACTACTTGTTTCTCTAGGGGTCCTGGATACCCCTAGAGCACTGATGCCTCGTGGCCTGGCTGACCATCCCTAGAGTGTCACAATGGAGCATCAGCCCAGAATATGTATTGGATAAACCCATGGCTAGTGTACACCGAATGCTACCATAATCAAGTGAAAACGTTGCCCTTGGCAGAACTCTCTGTTAGTCCCAAGAGCAATATATTATGCCACTTAGCTTTTGTCAGCTTAACAGAAACTAGAAACTTCTGGGAAGAGGGACCCTCAGTTAAAGAATTACCTACATCAGATTAACCCATGCACGTGTCTGTGGGGACATTTTCTTTAAAGATGGACGTGCAGGGTCCACACTGTGGGCAGTGCTGCCCTGGACTGCTAGAGAAAAGGAAGCCAAGTATGCTGTGGAGAGCAAATCAGTAAGGAGGTTTCTCCATGGTCTCTGCTTCGGTTCCTGCCTTGAGCTCCTGCCCGGGGTTTTACAGATGATGGGCCTGAAAGTGTAAGCTAAAATAAACCCTTTCTCCCTCAAGTCGCTTTTGGTTTTGATGTTTATCACAACAGAAGAAAGCAAACTAAGAAAAACATGAAGCCGTTTTGGGAAATCCTGACTCTCTTAGAATGTGTTTATTGATCCCACAGCTGCTTCCTCTCTCGGGCTACTCCGACATCATCACACAGCATGGCCTTATTCTGAATATGCTCTATGTCCAGTGCAGTGTCAAGGACAGACATGGTGAGACCGAATAAAGGAAGCACAAGGGATGACCCTTTAAAGATC
>JAQHUG010000150.1:4202420-4216481 GCA_028555095.1 Dicrostonyx torquatus
GTGCTTTGAAACCGGCTTGATGAGACCTTTACTAAGGAGCTCCTGAAGGGCTGCCCTGGCCGAGGAACCGTGAATCTTCAGTCTCTCAGAGACCACAGCTGGAGTAATAAGTTTATAGTTGGGAACTTCCTTACAGAGTTTGTCGTATGTAGCCTTGTCAAACAGGACCAGATTGTTGAGCTTGTCCTGGACTTTGCCTTTGGACCACTTCTTCCTTTTGGCCTTGCCACCAGACTTATTTACTGGGTCTTTGTCTTTTTTGGCCGACTTTCCAGCATCTTTCTTCTTCTTGTCATCCTTGGGCGGCATGATGAAGCTCGGAGAGTGGCCAAATGATGCCATTTTTGAATGTTAAATAAATTGCCAGGTTAGAGCAGGAATTCAGATCTACTCTCAACTACATGCTATCATTAAGGCCTGGCCTGCAGTCCCCAGTCCAGCACTGGACTTCAGAATAGAGAAAAGTTTTATCTATTTTGAGGATAATTCAACCATACTATAGGAATAGAAAACAGAGGGGGAAACCCCCAAAAGGTCATTAAGCATGCTGTCTGTGAAACATTCTGCATCGTAACTCCTTATCTTTCACATTATTTGTTTATCAAACGTTATTGATTTCTCATTACTATGACATTACTCCCTGGATAGGAAAACAAAAATAAATGCTACATGTGTCTGAGTAGTTCATCACAATAAATAAGAGACTATCAAAGGCAACCAGATAGGCTTTTTTTTCTTAATTAAGACAAGCCATACATAGTTCTGAAGAGGTAATTCTACAGCCAGGAGCACTTGCTCCTGTAGAGGACCCAGGTTCTGTTCCCAGCATCCACAGAATGGTTCACAACCACCCATCCCACCAGTTCTGGGGCACTCAGAGCCTCCTCACCTCCACGGACACCTTGAATACATGTGGTAAACAGACATACACGCATGCAAAACATTCACATGTAAAATTAAATGAATAATTCTATTTCTTTTTTTAAATGTTTAGTTTTGCTTTTTAAAAAGCTGCACAAAGTAGTGCATTTTATTACGTGCTTTTATAATATTGATTTGTCCTTATTGATTCTCCTTCCTCACTTTGATTACTATCCCATCTCCCACTCCCTAGCCCTGCCCCCAGTCATCTCCCTTCTTCTGCATGCATGTCTCGGGTGTTCCACCCCCCACCTCCCTGCTGTAGAGATTTCCCCCTTACGATCCTTTTCTAGCCTCTTCTAATTTCATGACCTGCACTGTCCCACACATACAATACACCCATGTACTACATAGGATCTAGGTTCTGCATAGGAGAGAAGCAGTCTGCTTGTCTGAGCCTCGCTCATTTCACCTCAACACAAATCTCCGGTTCCATCATCCATTTCCCTGCAAATGGGCTTCATCCTCCTGCACAGCTGAACAAGATTCCATAGTCATCCAGACTACAGTTTCCTCACTGAACCACTTCTAGGTAGGTTCAGTGTCTAAACCATAGAAAGACAGCAGCAGGAAGCACGAATGAGCCAGCATCTCTATGAAAGGGCTTGCTGTGCTTAGCATGCATCCCAGGGAGTACGGCTGGGCCCATGGTGCTTCTAGCTTCAGTTTGTTGTTCCGTGGTAACATTGCTTCCTACGTGGCTGCACCAGCTTACGTTCTCACTAGTAGTGGCAGGAGATGGAGCGAGGAAACTGTGGAAAGGGCCAGGTTAGGGGGCAGGGGACAGAAGAACCAGGGATGCTCTTGAAATCACAAAGACTGAGAAAGCACAGCTCAGGTTTTGAATTCTTGTGTTTCTCTCACAGTACTTTCCAAGTAACTCCAGGACAAGTGTTGTAAGGCTCACAGCCAGAAGATGGTGCTAATGAGACATAAGAGACTGTTAAGTGTGTTACGAATTCCTTTGGAGAAGGGTATCTCCTAACTTACTTTGATGAAAATAAAAGTTTTTATAATGTATAGATAATTTAAATATAGAGAATAAACTGAAGCTATCAATTGGATTATATTTTTTCACAATATATAAAGGGAATGCAGCCAATATTTATTTAAACATATCCAGAGTGGGCTAATTTTAACACCAACATTTACCTTTCCATAGACACATGGACTATGCCGTGTGCTATGCCTCAACTGTTTATGCCAAGTTCACTTCAAGAACTCAAAATGTTGTCTAGGGCCAGGATCTGAAAGGTAGCATGGACAGCTTTGAAAGGTAACATCTGCCTCTGGCAAGGGCACCCAGAAGGACTTCTCCCAGGCAAGGTAACGCAGCATCAAGGGTATGAAAAGAATAAGTGCCTATGTGGCATCATGCCTGGGGAGTCAGAGAAAGTCACGGAAGACTAGGTGGGTGGCGACAAGGTCAACAGGGTGACGGCTGTTAAGACAGCACGAGGAAGGATGGATGGTGAGAAGCTTCAGGCTATGAATCAACATGGTAATATAATATGCATATACATATTCATAAACCACGTCATATTTTCCTCACCAATCATTGCTGATGAACACCAAACTTGCTCTTTGACAGCTACTTTGAGAAGTGCTTCAATAAGCATTTGATGCTGCAGTGTCTGTGACACCGTGGTCGAATCACACAGTACACCTAGCTTGTGTTTTCTGAGGATACTCCACAGTGATGCTTACAGCGGCTGCACAGGGTCACATTCTGTCAGAAGTGCCTGAGAGTTCCCTTTGGTCCATGTCCTTCCCACTGTTTCCTGACTGGGGTGAGATGGAATCTCAGGATACTGCAAATTTGCATATCCCCGATGGCTAGTGAGAATGAGCATATTTCCATATTTATCAGACATTTACATTTCATCTTTTAAGAACTTTGGGTTTATTTCATTAGGTTATCTCGTCGTTTCTTGTTTAGTTTTTGAATCTCTCAAGCACTCTAGATATATTAATTCTGCTCACTTGGTTGTTTCATTTACAGCATGGAGGCATTTCAATGTCATGAAGTATCATTCAACAATTGTTGGCATGATTTATTTAAAATGAGAATTTTTATAGGCATATAAAAATAATAAAATATTTTTAAAAATTAATTTTTTTATGAGCATTGTTTGGTGTTTTGCCTGCATGTATGCCTATGTGAGGATATCAGATCCCCTAGAACTAGAGTTAGAGCGAGCTGTAAGCTATCATGTGGGTGCTGGGAATTGAACCTGGGTTCTCTGGAAGATCAGCCAATGCTTTTAAGCAGTGAGTCATCTCTCCAGCCCCCAGAATCCTTTTTTAAAATTCTTCTCTCATATATTACATCCCAACTACAGTTTCCCCTCCCTTGTCTCCTTCCAATCCCTTCTCCCCAACTCCCCTCTCCCCCAGATCCACTCCTCCTCCTTTTCCTTCAGAAAAGGGTTATCAACCAAACTGATATATCAAGTTGCAATAGGACTAGGCATTTCCCCTCCAATTAAGACTGGAGGAGGCAACCTAGTAGACCTAAAGCCTATGCAAAAAAAAAAAAAACACAAAAAAACTGCAGGTAGTTGAGAAAGGCTGGGAATAGAAGAGGTGGTCTTCCCTAGGACTGAGCACACCAATTGGTTGTCCAGTGTCAATAGGTCAGCCTTGAAAACATACATACAAGGAACATTATACAGGTTATATTTTGAAACATTTATGTATATACATTTATGATTGTAATTCAATTGATGGTAAGAGAAGCCATGAATTTGATGGAGATTGAAGGAGTGTGTGGGAGGGTTTGGAGGCAGAAAAGAGAAGGGATAAATGTTGAAATTATATTATAATGCAAATTTTTAACATTACATCAGAGAAAATAACCTCATCAACAAATGATGATGGGAAACTGGATATTTACATGTAGAAGGATGAAAATAGATCTTTATATCACATCTCTCACAAAAGTCAACTCTAGATGGATTAAAGACCTTAATATAATTCTGAAAACTATGATGGAGGAAATAGGGAAAGCACTCCAAGATTTAGACGCAATTTAGGTTTCTAATAAGATTCTCGTTTTTGAGCCTAGTGTAATCGTCATCAAAGAGATTTTATCCAGTAATGAATGGGAGCAGATGCAGAGACCCAAACCAAACATTAGGCAGAGTTCAGGGAAATTTTGAGGAAGAGGAGCAGGGAGGATTATGGATCCAGAGAACATGGACCACAGAACCAATTAAGCAGGGCTCACCCGGGCTCACAGAGACAGAAGCAGCAATCACAGAGATTGCCTGGATCTGACCTAGGTCCTCAGCATATATGACATGCTTGTGTAGCTTGGTGTTTTGTGGGTCTCCAAACAATAGGAGTGGGTGGTGTCTCTGACTCTCTTGCCAGTTCTTGGGACCCTTTTCTCCTATGGGATTGCCTCATCCAGCCTTGTTATGGGGGTTTGTGCCTAGTCTTATTGCATCTTATTATGCCATATTTGGTTGATGTCCCTGGGAAGCCTACGGATCTGGGGGAGAGTGGAGGTGAGGAGAGGCACTGAGAGGAATGGAAGGGATGTATTGCATAAGATAACAAAAAAGAAGAAAAATCCCTTATATTCATTGACAATTTGTATTGCTTTGTTTGTTTCTATTTCATTCATTTCTACTCTTGCTGTTGACTGGATTTGAATTTGGTTTGTTCTTGTTTTTCCAAATTCTGAGTTTCATCATTAAGTCATCTATTTGTGTTTTTACTACTTCTTCTTTTTCAAATAATGTAGATACTTGGCACTATAAATTTCTCTTGTAGAACTGCTATCAGTGTGTCCAAGAGGTTTTATTTTCTTGTGTCTTAATTTTCATTTATTTCCAGTAAATTTTCTTTTCCTTGATTTCTTCTTTGATTGGTTCACCATTAAACAATGAGTTGTTCTATCTCCAAGAGTTTCTGTATTTCCTAGCGATGTGTTTGCTGAGTATTTTACATTTATTACATTGTAGTCAGAACACAAGAGTTGTTTCAACTTCTTTGAATTTGCAATGGCTTGTTTTTTGTCACAGTACATGGTCTATTTTAGAGAAGCTTCCACGTGCTGCTGAGTAGAATGTATATTCTTCGGTGTTTGGGTGGAATATTCCACAGGTAATTTATTAAGTCCATTTGATGTATGATGTCAACTAATTCTGATGTTGACCAGTTAATTTTTTGCCCAAATATTTCATCTATTGGAGAAAGTGGGATATAAAAATCGTCCACTATTAATGGGTTGATGTCTTTAAATCTAGAAGCACATTTTTAAATGAAAGCTGGTGTACCAGAGTTCAATGTATGTCTTTTTAGGATAGTAATGTCTTCAAGGGTAACTAATCCTTTGATCAGAATTAGTTTTATTATGGCATCTATTTTGTCAGCTATTAGGTTAATAACACTTGCTTCTTTCTCTATTTGGTTGGAATACTTTTGGTGTCCTTTAATGCTAAGATGTGTTTCTTGGAGGCAACAAATAGATGGATTTTGTTTCTTGATCCTGTTAGTTTGTATCTTTTGATTGGAGAATTGAAGCCATTGATATTTACAGCTATTATTGAGATGTGTGCATAAACTACAGTCATTTGTTGGTTTTGGCATTGCTTTTTGTCTTCTTAGTAGCACTTTCTGTTTTAAGAATTATGGCTTAATATTTCCTTCCAAATCTCTTGTTTATGCTCATTCCTCTCCACAATGTGGAATATTACTTCCTGTATTTTCTTTAGGTTTGGTTTGTTGTATGTAAAAAATTTTAGATAGTTTATGTCATAGTAAGTTTTGCTTTATCCTTCAATTATGGCAAATAGTGTTTGTGGGTATATTTATCTATTATGTTTGTCACTGTCTTTTATGACTTAAAATTCTTTGTTCCAGGGTCTTCTGGCTTTCAAAATTTTCATTGATAAATCAGCTGTTATTTTAGTGGTTTTCTCTTCATATGCGACTTGTATATTTTTCCTCTTGGATCTTTCAATATACTTTGTTATGCATACTTAGTGTTTTAACTAGCATCTGTTGCAGGGATTTTCTTTCCAGTCTGGTCTGTTTGGTGTCCTGTGTGCTTTTTGTATTAGTATGGGGTGTGTTTCTTTAGTTTATGGAGTTTTCTTTTTTGATCTTGCTGACCATCTGATCTATGCTGTTGACTTGGGATTCTTCTCCCTCATATGCCTGTGAAGATTTGATCTTTTCATGGAATTCTACATTTTATACACATTTACTGCATGTTCCTTTCCTATGTTTCTAAGTTTTCATATTTATTTATTTAAACTAGGTCCTCTCCTTTATCTTAATGCCCCGATAGTCTATCTTCTACTTAGTCATCAAAACATTTTATTCTCCTTTAATTATGGCAGATAATTTTTCTAGGTATCATAGTCTGCCTTGGCACTGTTCTCTTTCAGCACTTGAAATGCATCACTTCAAGTCCTCCTGGCTTTTAAAGTTTCTGTTAAGATATCAGCTATTGTTTGGAAAGGTTTGTGTTCAAATATAACTTTTTTCTGGTATCTTACTTTGTTTTATATTTTTAGTGTTTCAGGCTTAATATGACAGGATTTTTTTTAATGATTTTGCTTGTGTGGTGTTCTAAATGCATTCTATACATGAATAAAGTTTTTTTCCTTGATCTAAGAAACTTTATGCTATGGTGTTATCAATTTTTCTATGATTTTAGGATGAAATTCTTCTTCTATGAACATGATTAATAGAAATAACCCATGGATCTTGGTCTGCTTTCATTTTCTTATTTATCTTTTTCATTGCTTTAATGTTCCAGTTCCTCTATCATGTATTTAAATACTGATATTCTGCCATCACCTGTTCTGCCCAATTAATGATGCTTTAATGGACCTTTTAAAAATTGTTTCCTTTGGGCCTCTGGTTCAATGTTTGTGTGAGTGCTTATATTTCTTTATTGAATTTTATTAATATTTGTGTCAACTTTATTTAGACATTTGTGTTCTATTGGAATATATGTAGGACTTTGCATCCCTTTAGATTTCTGTAAAGATAGCCATTATTTTTAATTATTTGTCTGGGTGGGATGAATAATTATTGAAGGAGTCATGTTTCCATAATTTTTTTACAAGTTAGAATTTGTGCATTAGGGTTAGGTCACTGGTTCATCACTTTAAATAACCTTTATTCTTTTAGTGGAAGTGTTTGCAATATTTAAGATAGACTATGTCATAATAAGATTAAGTGTCATTTCTTCTTATAGATCAGTTTTGGTAGTACCAGGCTCATTTTCCAGTACTCCACTTGAATAGAATGTTGCCTGTAATATTAGCAATAAAGGATAGACACATTTTGAAAATACATAATAATCAAATGAAAAATAATCACTTCTTAAATGTCAATAATGGTAGGAAATAAAGGAACACTGATAGTACCATGTACACTGACATACTAGCTACTGTGGGTGTGAGTGGAAAGGAAAACTAGCAGAGGGAGACTAGTACATAGTACTTGATTGACAGATAAAAAATACGGGAGGTAAACACAGACACAATGATAAAGGGAATAGGGCAGGTGTAGATGCAAGTTTCTGTCCCACCCAGTCCAGCTGCCATTCAGTCTGAAGAAGCACACAGAGGCTTATACTAGTTATAAACTTTTTTGGCCTATTAGCTCAGAACTATTATTAACTAGCTCTTACAACTTAAATTAACCTGTAGTTCTTCTCCATGTTTAGCCATGTGGCTTGGTACCTTTTCTCAGTGAGGCATTCTCATCTTGCTTCCTCTCCCTCTGGCTGGTGACTTACCTTGGGTAAGGGTGATTCTGACTACTGATGTCCCCTGGAAAAGATATCAGAGTTGTGGACCTGTGGAGAAGACCTTCTGAGACAGGGCCTGGGATGTACAGCTGAGGAAGAGATGAGATAGACAGTGATGAAGGAGAAACTAAAAAAGATGCAAAGTGAATGGTTTAAAAGAAACTTTTACAAATGTGAACCCCTACTCCAAAAATATTTTTATGTGTTAAAGTATAATTACACAATTTCCCCCTTCAAACCCTCCCATATCTCCTGTATTCTCTTTTAAAGTTATGGCCTCTGTTTATTATTCTCTCTCTCTCTCTCTCTCTCTCTCTCTCTCTCTCTCTCACACACACACACACACACACACACACACACATGCGCGCGCGTGCATGCGCAGGCACACTACATGATGAACTCATTTAGTTGCTTTGTATGTACATGATTTTAGGGCTTACTCCATCTTAGACAACCAATCCATGGGCTCATCTCATCCCTGGAGAAAACTACCTCTCTTAGTAGTCTTTAGCTGCCTGTGGTTGTTTGTCTACAGGTGAGGCCCAGATAAATTACCCCTTCCAAGTTTGCATGTCTGTTGGTGCTGTCATTGTCCTGGGTAGTCATATTGCTTTGGTATCATTATATTCTCTGACATTATATGAGATATAGTTTCCCAGCAGACTCTCCAGGTCCTTGGGGATATCTGTGCGGCATTATCACCTTACCAGAAGATCTGTGAAGACAGGAACAAGCAAGCCAATCAAACCTCATGGAGACATTTCTGATAAGAGAAGCAACTCCAGCAGTGCCTGGGGAGCATCCTCAGGAGGGAGCCAGAAGAAAACTGTCCTGTAATAGGAGGAGATAGTGGCACAGAGGGTGCTGCCACTGAAGGCTTTCTAGGGAGGAACGTGTGGAGGGCGGTGGTGCTACCGGTTGATGGGCCTGACCCTGATAGGCCTGAGTCAATCTATGTTTGTGTCTAGTTTTTAACCAAAAAGTTTTAAAAGTACAATAAAACAAAGAAGGTTGTAGAAAACCAATGTGGTGTTTTTACACAGTTGTGCAATTTTATGTGTTTATGTCTTCAGGTGTTACAAAAGTCCAGGAAGTTTTAAAACTTTTCTAAAATTTCTTTTACTATAGCAAAAGAAGACAACATCTTCTTTTGAAACCTGTACAGGCATCTAGTAGAGCCTCCCAAACACTCCCTTATCGTTCAAATTCCCTATCTTCAATAGACTGCATCTTTCTTATACAAATACAGCAAAATAAAAGCCTAATTTTATTAGAATAGGAGCGATTTATTTTAGGACATGGACAGGAAAAGGATGAAGGATAAGTGTAATTTGTTATGGCCACACATTGCTTCTGAAGCTGGACAATAAAGGACAGCCGTTTTGAGGTCAGTGCCCAGGCCAGGAATATGGGCAGGAGGAACATTTCTCTGCACAGGAAGAAAATCTGCCCACCGTCCCTCTCACAGCGCTCATGTGTAATCTTCAAACTTCGAAAGAGTAAGTGCTAAAACATGCAGATAAGAAAGTAATAGCTTGTTTAAATTTTAAAAATTAAAAATAAGTTGAAGTCAAACATTCCTATTTACCTATAACAAATTAATGTAGAGCTGTGTAGAATTCTGAGACAGGGCTACCGCCTTCTGTAGTTTTCTCTTACTATTTAGTGGGCCAGGGACTGAAGAAGTGACATCAGCTGAGCACTTACACTATTTAACTAATGCTCACTGACCCTGAAACTAGATGAGTTCTGATTCATACTGAAGAAATCAAACTTCACAGGATGACAAGAAATAGCTTGCACAGGACCAATGGATGGGTGGTGATGGACCAAGTATGAAAGAACCAGGCCAGACTTAGTTCTAGATACTTTGCCTCCCTCACTTTCTCTACCACAGTCCATCACCTCCCACTGAGACCAGGCAAAATGCTTTTAATGGCTAGAGATCACTGCCAATGTAAACCCAGTGAATACACCCAACAGCCTAGGATTTCAGGGCTCTTTTAATTTCAAAATATATGTTTCATGAAGAATGAAAAAAAGAAAACACAGAGACTCTTTGAGGACCTTTAAAATGATTTAATAAGCATTGCACAGGAAAATAACAAAATTCATAGGAAAATATGGTGTATGGAACATTTTATTGGTTAATATAGCTTGTATCATTTTTGCTGAATTCTGATAACTACTTTAAAATATCCCTATGGTGACATTGACTTAAACATGTTACTTTAATGAATCTTTTCCCTTCTTTGTTCCACACAGCAAAAGAAATTACTTGAAAATGCTAAAATCAACACAATATAGCATTCTTTCTTGACTATTTTGTGTCCAGCATTAAAATATGTTCCAACTTTTATAGTAACTTTATATATATTTGCTTACCTATTGGCAAATAAATTAATCTGTGAAATTGACTCATCTCTTATGGCTGACCAAAAATATAAGGAAAATATAAATATAAAAACTCTAAGATGCTTAATTTGTAGCAGATGCAGATTCAAACTTCCAGTGTGTTTCAAATTTATCATGAAAGAGAGGGCTGCTCTTTGCATGTACCCACTGTGCCAATTTTTAAAGAATTTATAACAGATAGATTTTATTGAGAGGTAAAATTTGTAAAGCAATGCCATCTTCATCATAAGCTGAAAATAAATGAGGATTTAAAAATATGTACTAAAAAAGATGGTGGCTTCAAACACAGACCATACTCAGCGAGCCAGGGACCACCGAGAAGAGAAGGCCATTGCTTTGTTATGGTCTAGCCCCTGAAAACCTCATTTGGATTTTCATACTGATGCCTAGTTCCAAATTTGATTTGGTTACATAATAACTTTCATTTTACCTGCTATTAAAAGAAAACAACAGGATTCTACCAACAGATTGATAATTATTGGGTTTGGTCTAGAAATTAATCAGTGGCAAATATTTATCTGGTTGAATTAATAATCTTCACAGCAGTCAAACTATTACAAGTCAAAGTGTTTAGAAACACTTGGACTGGAAATGATTTGTAAAGGTTCTTAAAAGCTATTAACTCAGAGCACGTGGGAGCTGAGGCTAGCACCACCCTCAGGCTTCTCAGAGTCTGCGCAGTCTTCATGGCTCAGAGGGTTTGGGCTGATCCATGAACTCTAGAGAAACCAGAAGCAACGTATCTAGCTGGGTTGAAAAGGAATTACTTATCCTTGGTTTCTTAAATGATATTGCTATTTTGCATACACATTTCCTCAAAACTCTAAAATGAACGTTTGTGGATGAGGTCTGAGATGTCTTAAATCACTTATGAGGTAAGCTTGGCAGGGTCACAGTTGATGTAAACAATGAAGTAATTTATCCCTAGTAACCAGTAACTTTAAATAATTATGTCTTCTTTGAAAGTGTCTCTTAGGAAAGCTTGTGATTTTCATTGTTGTACGGCTGGAAGTGTTCTTTTTTGACATCTTTGCACAGAATGATGGATAGCCTTGTTCTCAGTTAATCTTCAGGACTCTGTACATACTGTTCTGAAATACTGTGGTGAAGTAAGGCTTGGCATTCTTCAGCAGGATACTACAGAGCGGGGGATTAGCTGCATTGGAAGGGTCTTCCACATCCCAGATTTCAAGCATACTGCAACCAGGTCTGAAAGATAAATAGCCGTATTAAATAAATTAACATATTCAAATTAAGAAATAGCTTCTAAATTTCCAGACGCTAATTGATGTAACTACTAAAAATCTTCAGACCATAGCTTTAGAAACCATTAGGTTCAGGAAAAGAAAATGAAGCATGCTACATTTCCAGTCCTAGTTAACATATGCTGACAATAAATGCAAGATATGGGGTCAGAAATCTATAGCTGAAATAGTTTACCTCCAAAATGAAACATAGCTGGACATGTGGGCCATGATTCCTATCCAGTCATAAGACCTGTTTGTAACTGGATGAGTTAAATTAAAGGAGAGCTAATTAAATTTCTTAGAAGATGCATATTTTTTTTAAATATAAAAGGCCTTGCATTAGTAGATAAACTAATATCCAGGCAGAAAAGGAGGTTCTTAGGCTCAGTTGCTTTCTTTAGCCCTTCCCTTTCAGGGAGTGGTTATAAGAACACACTAAATGGTATAATGCAATGAGAGAGTAACCCTACATAGGAATCATTAATTGGAAGAAGTCAGGCAAAACTGACATCAGATTTTTGAAGTGTATTTTGAAGTATAGCATATAAAATTCTGACATTTCCCATGTAAAATTTGACTAAATGTAAGGATCATCACAACCAATTCAGAGACATTCTTATCACCTAACAAGTTCCTATGCCCTTCTTGTACTCAGTCTTTTTCCCCATGCATGGGGAAGATACATAGGCATGCCTGGATCTTGTTTCTGCACTACAGTGTTTAAAATTCCATGCAAATGCAATGAGTAAGCTTTTCATTTCTGGCCTTCTTATCTTAGAATACTGCACTGTTGATACCTTGGATTCTGTTTGTCCTGATGAGCTTAAATGTCAAGTTGCCACAATCTAAAAACACTTGAAAAGACAGCTTCCATTCAGGAATACATCAGGTTGTCCCATGCATGTTCGTTGGGGATTGTGTTGGTGGTTAATTGATGTTGGAGGACCCAGCCACTGTGGGCAGCACCAATCCCATGACACGTGGTACTGAATTTTATAAAAAAAAAAAAGTCTAGCTGAGGGGCTGGAGAAGAGAGTCAGTGGTTCAGAACACAAACTGCTCTTGCAGAGCAGAAATCTAATGCCCCTTTGTAACCCTCACAGACACCTGCAAACATGGGACACACACATGCAGAAACACACACACACACACTCATAAGTAAATATTTTAAAATATAAATGCATAGCTAGATGAGCATGAAGAACCTTTGAGCCTGTCAACAAGCAACATCCTCAGTGGTTCCTGCCACATTTCTTTGGGGTGAACTCAGTTCCTGGGTCTAAAACCCAGAGTGTGTGTGTAATACGGTAATAACAGCAATGTGTAATAATACGGTAATAACAAGCAAGTCTCCCTTTAGGTTAGTGAATGCCTGACTTTACTTCTCTCATGATGAACTGTGACCTAGAATTGTTAACCAAACAAACACTTTCGTCCCATAATTTGCTTTTTGTCTGGGTATTTTATTATAAAAGATAAAATGAGAATATTGTATTTCTTGTATGGTACTATTGCCCTTACATCCCTAAGCAACATTTTATGACATAAAAGTACTACAGTTTCTTTGCTGTTGATTCTCAAATTCCTGAACATTTGGGGTATTTGAGTCTTGGTAACAGCAATTAACATGAATATGAGGACACATTACAACTGATCTTAGGCAGACACCAAGCAGCGGAACTGAAAGGCAGACTGCTAAGTGTGATTCGTAACTTTATAGTTCAACATTACCTTCCAAAGTGACTGTAATGTTTTCTGTTTCTAAAAACAATGTATGTAATTTCAAATTGTTCATTATTTACATAGACATGTGGTACTACTAGTCTTCATAATTTTAGTCATTTTAGTATTTTTATGGGTCATTCAAAATATCTTCTCTGGTACAAACTTGCCGAATTTTGCATAGTTTCTTACTAAGTATGAGAAGCTTAAATATCCTATCAAATGTCCTAGACTTAATATATAATTTATCAATACTGTGTATCTATATATAGAATATATTTGATATACTTATATTTAAATGCATATATATGCATTTTGTGTACGTGTGTATTTACAAATTTTTATGAGAGCATCAGAGTTCTATGTACATTTCAATTGGTTATGTTATTTCTATTGGATGCTGTATATCCTTGAGGATTCTAACAAAGCTTTTGCATCACTTACCAAGTGTTGCAGTGTGGAATTGTATTTACTGGTCTGTTTCTGCTGCTGAGCTGTCAGCCTCTGGTTCACAAACTCGTGCTGTTTTACCCTCACAGGCATTCATTGCCACAATCATTCCATCATCCCACTGTATCAAACTGCTCAGCACTGGGCCGTTTTTTCTTTGGTGCTGTGTTTTAATATCTAGTTTATCTGATAAGAACTACGTGCTTTCCATGAAATTAAGTAAAATGTTTAGTAGTAGCACTCCGTTACCTGCTGCCTCACTTTAATTTTATTTTAAATTTTGTGCTTCAGTAGCTGCTTTTCCATATGAGGCTGAGCATTGTTCTTTTGAGGTCTGTGTAAAACTGTGTTGGGATTTTGGTGGGACTGCATTGAATCTGTAGATAGATTTTGGTAAGATTGCCATTTTTACTATGTTAATCCTATCCATCCATGAACATGGGAGATCTTTCCATTTTCTGATATCTTCTTCAATTTCTTTCTTCAAAGACTTAAAATTTTTAGTCATATAGATCTCTCACTTGTTTG